>CAUYQU010038066.1:0-63858 GCA_963574635.1 Cheracebus regulus | reverse complement strand
TGCCACCATGCCTGGCTAATTTTGTGTTTTTAATAGAGACAGAGTTTCTTCATGTTGGTCAGGCTGGTCTCAAACTCCCGACCTCAGGTGATCCACCCGCCTCAGCCTCCCAAAGTGCTGGGATTACAGGTGTGAGCCACCTCACCCGGCAAAATACAAGAATTAGCTGGGCATGGTGGCACATGCCTATAATCCCAGCTATTCAGGAGGCTGAGGCAGAAGAATCGCTTGAACCAGGGAGTTGGAGGTTGCAGGGAGCCAAGATCATGCCACTGCACTCCACTCTGGCAACAGAGCAAGACTCTGTCTTAAAAAAAAAAAAGTTTCTAAACTCTTATTCTCATTTATTTTATTTTATTATTTTATTTTTTTTAAAGACAGGGTTTCATCATGTTGGTCAGGCTGGTCTTGAACTCCCGACCTCAGATGATCTGCCCATGTTGGCCTCCAAAGTGCTTGGATCACAGGCGTGAGCCACCGTGCCCGGCCTTATTCTCAATTTCTGTACTGCAGGCAGTGCATTTGACTGCAGACTTAAGTCTGGTCCTGGACGGGTACACATCAAGAGCAGTGATCTAGGAACAAAGTTTGTTAAGCAAATTAGTAGAATAAACAGGGTATTTTTAGAATATTTACCGGATTTTTTTTCTTTTTTTTTTTTTTGAGACAGAGTCTTGCTCTGTTACCTAGGCTGGAGTGCAGTGGCTCAATCTTGGCTCACTGCAACTTGTGCCTCCTGGGTTCAAGTAGCTGGGATTATAGGCGCCCACCACCATGCCTGGCTAATTTTTGTATTTTTATTAGAGAAGAGGTTTTACCATATTATTTAGGCTGGTGTTGAATTCCTGACCTCAGGTGATCCACCCGCCTCAGCCTCCCAAAGTGCTGGGATTACAGGCGAGAACCACCATGCCCAGCCCATTTTCCCTGATTTAAGAGTAAAAATAATTTCTTTGCATTTAAAATGCTTCACATCTTTTCAGTAAAGTTCCATATTGGCAGGCAGGGATGTAAAAATATACCAATAACTGAAGCCAGTATAGTTGTGAGGGGTCTCTAAGTCTAACCCTAAACTGGTGGCAGTACTTGGAAAAATAGGTGCTTTTACTTCCTCTGTTGTTTCTGAGAAACATTACATAGTCTACTAATTTAATTTACATTAGAATATTTTCTCTGTTAATTTCTAGCTAGACTTTGATCTATGTATTTCAGGGCATAATTTTAGGTATATTATTTTAGAGGAAAGTTCCTTAAGTGGTTGTGGTTGTGGTTGTTGTCATTGTTCTTTTTTTTTTTCTTGCTCTGTCATCTAGCCTGGAGTGCAGTGGTGCAATCCCAGTTAACTGTCACCTTGAACTCCCGGGCTCAAGCAGTCTTCTCACCTCAGCCTCCTTGATAACTGGGACCACAGGCGTGCACCACCACACCTAGCTGATTTTTATTTTTCCTAAGCAAACTAAAAAAAAAGAAAAAGTCTCAAGAGTTAATATGCTGATAGTAATTATGTATAACTTAATTGTTCATATTTCAAAATTGGATTTTTGTTCTCTAGCTGCCAGTTATATCTTATTTTATATTTGTGGCTTTTTTTGTGGGGGGGGGGGGGCTGTCTTTCTTGTTCTGAGATGACTGGCGTGTGGTGTTCTGTCAGGCCAGGATTCTCTTTCCCTGCCATCCGAGCCCGCTCAGAAGCTGCCTTTCTCAGACAGCCTGTCCGTGGCCACTGTCCTGGGCCCTGCTGCTCACTCGCAGCACTCGGCTGAGCTGCCTTCAGCCCACCTTGCTGCACAGCAGCTACTCCCCTCCACTGTCCCCCTTTCTCCTCACTCCAAAGTCAGGACTCCCTTTTGTTTTGTATCGTGCTTTGTATTACACTTTTCAAGGCTCTTTCATGTATATATTCTCTTATTTCATCCTCCAGACAATCCCATGAGGTTGGTAGAACAGAGATTTTCATCTCCGTTTTAACTGAGGTGAGGCTGGGAGAGTGTCCGCATGGCATGTACCCTCATTCCTTTGCCCTGGGGCTCCCAGAACTACTTGTTACCACTCAGGTCCAGACTTCCACATGTGCAAGGTTTTGAGTTTGCTCAAAGACGCCTATAATTTTGAGGTCCTCTTTTCTACTCATTATTTATATTTGTTATTGCAAAGTCAAACATTAGACTACTTGGTTCAGTGTCACAGGCCTCTTTGGAAGAAAGAAATCTTCAGAACCTGAGGGGGCGGTCAGTAGAGAACTAGAGCCGGGAGCCCCAGAGGGCCACGCAGGGTGAACTGGGTGTCTTGAGGGACAAGTTCTGTTTCAGGGTCAGTTCAGACAAGAGTGGGAGGGGATGGGTTTCCCTTATTTCACCAATAAAAGCCCAGCATATTGGGATGACACAGAACATTTCTCATGAAGAAAAGAATTCTTGTTGAAAGGAGGGAGGGCACATTGGGCACACTGAAAAATCGCTTTACACTCAAGTGAGAAATCATTTGCTTTTGACTCTTTTTCCCCATCCCCTTAACGGTCAAACAGACCTGGGTTCCAAATCCAGTCCTGCCGCTTACTAGGTAGGTATGGTGACATTGGTCAAGTTATTTAACTTCCCTAAACTTGTTTTCTCGTCTGTAAAATGGGTAAAATATTGTCCACTTTGGAGCATTATTTTTAGGATTAAAGATGATGCATGTAAAGCACCTTGATTATGACCTCGATGAGTGAGTGTTCCCTGAAACCTAATTCGGAAGAGAGATTTTGACCCAGGAGGAGCCAGTGTATAGAGTGGGCTCCAGCAGTGGTTCTTAGACTTGAGCAGGCATCAGAATCACCTGGAAGGCTCTTTGCACTACAGCTTGCTGGCCTACTCCCTCCCATAGTTTCTGATTCATTTAGTTTGGAGTGAGGTTTGAGATTTCGCATTTCTAAGTTCCCACACGCTGCTGCTGCTGCTTCTGATTTGGGGACTACATTTTGAGAATGACAGGGCTACAGGTAACTGGCCAGTGGACATTTAGGTGCTGTAGACGCATTTGAAAGCTGAGCTTTTATGTGGCTCCTCTGTTAGATACTGATTGGAATTCATTTTGAAAATACTGAATTTAGTATCTCAAGGATTTTTTCCTGCTGAAGTGTTACATATATTTGAGGGAGAGTAAGTTGTGAAAGTAACAGTTATATTATAGATAGTCTAATAATATCTAGTTGGCTAAGGTATGTGAAAGTGCTTTTATAAAATGTAAGATGAATGTTAAGTCACAACTGAAAAAATATTTTAAATAACTTCATTTTTAAGATTAAACACCATATTGGAGTATAAAATAGCATAACTTAGATTTCTCATCTCAATGTGCTGTTTACTATATGTATTTTTCTCTTTCTCCTCCAGGCTGCTGACTTGAGTAAACCAATAGATAAAAGGATTTACAAAGGAACACAGCCTACTTGTCATGACTTCAACCACCTAACAGCCACAGCAGAAAGTGTCTCTCTCCTAGTGGGCTTTTCTGCAGGCCAAGTCCAGCTTATAGACCCAATCAAAAAAGAAACTAGCAAACTTTTTAATGAGGAAGTAAGTAGCACCCTGTCTTAGCTGTTAAGAATCCCTTTAAGAATTGGTGCCTTCTTACCAAGGGTAGTGGGCCTTATTTTGCACTTCAGGCTAAGCCCATTTTTTTATTTGCTCAACCCTCCTACCTAGTATACCCAGCTTTTAATGTGGATTAATTTGTTGACCTACCTGTTCCCTTGGGGTAACTGTTTTGTGCATTTTTATGGAGCATGCACAGGTGTCTGTAACAGGTGTTTTAAAACTCTTGTGTAGTGGAGATAGGGACAGTACTGTAACTTGGTATTTATAATTTAAGAAAATGTAGAATTCCAAACTTGCTTCACATCACTGAACATTTCATGCAGACCAAAGAACTTGGTAACATTTCCTTAGGCTGCTTAAATTGTAGATAAAGCTTCTGTATGTATGTTTGACAGGCATTTGGCTGAGTACTTCACTTGCTCTTGAAAATCGTTGCTGTAAACTCACCTTTGACGTAGTTAGAAATCCTGGCACTTAAATTTGGGCCACATGACATAGCTTTTGCCAGTGTTGTGGTATGTACTGGGGTTTCTGGTATCTTCAGTTTCACTCTGGAAAGAGCCTGAGATAGCTGAGCGGTCTGCTCAGGAGCATGTCAGGACTGTTGAATGTGGCATATAGAAACTGCCAAGTAGACGATGTCTTTAAAAGCCGTTGGAGCACCTTTCAGCCCAGGTACTGCTGTTTCATATTTAACGTTCTTCCTCCTCTGCTTCAGTCTGGCTTTTCTACCAAATGGAAAGGATAAGGTGGGCTGGCTAGTTTAGGAGCCCTGGGTTCCAGACTCTACTTGGGACCTCACCTCTGATGTGCAAGGGTCAGGCTACGTAGGACCCTCCCTTAGAAAGGATAGTGAGTGCTTTCGCATTGTTGCAGGGTTTCAACATCAGTAACTTGGAACCAAAACACATTCTACATCGTGGTTTTTAAGAAATAATTTTGTTTGGGGAAGAAAATTCAACTTGACAAATGGCAGTTAAAATTTGGATTCTTTGGCAGTCATGGATTTGCTATTCATGCAAATTCAGTATCCACCCAGGGTGCTCCTGTTTGACATTGCCAGTGGATTTGATGAGATCTTAGGAGCCATGCCATCTCTTCTAGTTTCCTCTGAGTTGACTGGAAACAAAACTTGTCATCTGGACTGATAGACTGTAGAGGAAAAGTATTTAATTCCATTTTCCATTAAAAAATGTTAAGCAGAAAATATTTTATTTACCTAGATGTTTTATTAATATCATCTGAGGAAGTGATTCTTAAATAGCTGGATGATTATTTTTTTGATGCTGAGTCGGAACAGCACACAAAATTGGCCTCCTCTGCACTGTTGGCAGAAATTGTGAATTTGACATCATTGTGTGTTTTTGTGTTTAGGTAGGGGAGAGTGTGATTGAGAGGGCAGGGATTGGAGCCATGTAAAGGGCTGTTAGTAAACAAGACCCGGAGGCAGCCCTGGCCGAGGATGGTACAGAATGCTGCTTAGAGAACAAGAAAGGTTTGTGTGTGATGGCAGGGGGAGGGCCAGGAGTTGGAGACCACACGTCACCGGAATCTCAGGGCTCTGGGAGCACTCAGGCTGCATCAGCCAGAACCATCCCTGCCTTGGTGACTGTAAGTTGCAGGCTGGAGGGCAGCTCTTCATTTTTCATGATTTAAGTATGAGTTATCTCATACTCATTTTACATGTTATTTGAAAAATGGCTATTTAGAATGCTAGGACTGTGTGGTTTAATGCCAGCTTGACATTTACAGCTTGAGGCTGAAATTGATTGCTCTTCATGGTAAGGAAATTCTTTAGCCGTGTGGATACATTTTTATCAGCTTTTGGTCAGAATGTCTAAAAGCAAGGGTTACCAAAAGAGGTTTGTTCCTTAGAGAGTGCCAGGAATGGTGGTGTAGTAGTCATCGTGCTGTGCTTTGCTGTGGTGTGAGATTAGAGGTTTTATCTATGGCCTCTCCAGGGAGGGTGGACAATTCTTCCCATTTTACAGATGAGGAAATAGTCAAGGATCAGGCAAGTGAATTCTCCAGATGAGGTAGCAAGTTGATGATAGAGTTGGAACCAGAAATTAATTCCAGAAACTTTTATTGGTTATAGGCCCCACCATGCACGATTGCCAGATCAGCGCTTGCCCTTTTGGGAGCTCACAGTTTAGTAAGGATGGACAGAGATTACTGGGCATGTGTACACATAGTGATATGAACAAAATACCAAGGGATAGCTGCCGCAGGAATTCTTTAGTATGCATCACATATCATAAAGTTTTCAAAAATGTTAAGGTCACTGGGGGAGTTCCAAGAAATGCTTTCAGAAATGCTTTTGATCTGGGTCTTAAAGGGTACATAGTTGTTAGAGGAGAGTAAGGAAGGCCTTCAAAGCTGGAGGAACAGGTAGGCATGTGAAAGAGCATTCAGTAACAACAGCATGGCCACCTCACACAGTGTAGGATTTGGAGTGGCAGTGTTCGAAGCTGGAAAGATACATTAGAGCCAGCTTGTATTATAAAAGTCCTTTCGTGTCCTGCAAAGAAATTTGGAGCTGACACTGGAGGATGTGGGGAAACCTTTGGCCTCTTAATCAAGGGAGTGACAGGATCAAATATGTTTTTTTAGAACTCTTGTCAGCACTTGTGAAGGTGGATTGGAATGAAGAAAGACAGAATGAAGGTAGCAAGACCAGTGAGGAGGCTCTAGTAACTGTCCAGGTGAGAGCTGAGGGTTTGAACTAGATTTGTGGCCATTGTTTCATTTATTCAGGACTTTGACTACCTACCACATGCCCAGCACTGGGTCTGCAGCAGCAGGCAAAACCTACCCTCCTGTGACCTCTCTCAGGAGGGAAGAGAGGTATAATAGCACCACCCAGACACACTGGGGACCACAGATGGTGACACTTTTGTGATGTAAAAGGCAAGAGAGCAGGCCTGAGAAAGGGAGAGAATCACGGAGTTTGATTGATTGATTGATTGATTGATTGATTGATTGATTTGACAGAGTCTTACTCTGTCATCTAGGCTGGAGTGCAGTGGCACAATCTGGGCTCACTGCAACCTCCACCTCCCAGGTTCAAGCTGTTCTTTTGTATTACCCACCCAAGTAGCTGGGATTACAGGCATGTGCCACCATGCCCAACTAATTTTTGTATTTTTAGTAGAGATGGGGTTTCACTATGTTGGCCAGGAACCCTGGAACTCCTGGCTTCTAGTGATCTGCCCACCTCAGCTTCCCAAAGTGCTGGAATTACAGGCGTGAGCCACCACGGCTGGCCAGCACAGAGGTCTACTTTAAATTGGGAGGCAGAGAACATCTCTCAGAGGAAGTGGTGTGCTTTAAGCTGAGCCTCATGTGAGAAGAAGGCCAACCAGGTAAGGAACTGGAGATGGAGCATTCCTGCAAGTGGAATAGCAGGCGAGGGCCCTGAGACCAAGGAAACTGGAGGAAGGACAGTTTACCTGGGGAAAGCGGCATGAAGTAAGGGCATGAGATTGGAGGGCCACATCACTTAGGGCCTGATCCAAAATTGTTTCTTAGCCCAAAGTATCAGATCCTTAGAAGGAGCAGGTGCACAAGGCAGGCAGGTTGGTGTTTTTGAAAGGTACTCTGGCTGTTTCTTGGAGACTGAATTGGAGAGATGTATTAATAAATCTTAGGTTTCTGGCTGTCTCTTGCTGCATTGGGTGAGACTGGGAAGGTAGCAGTTGTCAGGGAATGGAGGGGAAGATCAGAGATTCTGGTCTGTATTTGCTAAGTCTGAGAGACCTGTGGATAGTGGGACATATGGATCTGGAGGACAAAACTAGGGGTAACAGTTTGGCAGTTGTCAGCATAGAAGCAGTAATCACATCCTTGAGATAGATGAAAGGGTCTTTGGAGCGAGGATGGTGAGAACAAAGAAGGCCTGGGACTGAGCCCTGATTATACTCCAAGATTCTGGCCATCTCATCTACTGCTTTCAAAGGAGCACTTAACACACAGTTCATTACCACGACATTTACAACTTCACAGGCCAGAATGCTGAGCGCTCGGACACCAGCTTGGCCACTTTCTGCTTGCAGGATGTGGGTCTCACCTCTCCTCCTCGGTTGGAAAATGGGTGGGAACAGCACCCGAGAGGTTTGTGGTGCGGCCCAGATGAATCGGTTCAGGCAAGGTGTTTGTGAAGGGCCTGAAGAGCAAGACTTGGCAAATGCTCAGCAACGTGGAGGTTGAGAGAAACTCAGAGGCTTCCTTTCCCGGGAGGGGTGGCATTGGAAGGAAAGACTTCTGTGGGAGGTGAGATACCAACAGTTTTGAAAGATAAATAGTTGTCTAGGACAAACAGCCAGGAGCACAGCAACCCAGGCAGAGAGTCAACATGTGTGAAGCTGAGGGTCGTCCTGCTGATCACAATTACAGCGATGTGGCCTTTCAGTCTTCCTCACCAGAACACTTCTCAGACCCACCTATTACCACATGACATGTGCACATACCTGCACACACCGAATCCCAGCGTCAGTTACTTTGCCTTCTTTCTGGTACCTGGTACATGAAAAAATAATTGTTGGGATGGACAGATGAATGAAATGGAATTAGAAATTTCAGAAATCTACCTGAGATAAACATAGCTAAAAAATTGCCATGTGCGAACAAGTGTGTGTGTGTTTGTGTGCATGCATGCATATATATATATATATTTATTTTTTTTTTTGAGTTGGAGTCTCACTCTGTCACCAGCCTGTAGTGCAGTGGCACAATCTCGGCTCACTGCAATCTCCGCCTCCTGGGTTCAAGTGATTCTTCTGCCTCAGCCTCCCGAGTAGCTGGGACCACAGGCGCATGCCACCACTCCCGGCTAATATTTGCATTTTTAGTAGAGATGGGGTTTCACCATGTTGACCAGGATGGTCTCGATCTCTTGACTTCATGATCCACCCACCTCGGCCTCCCAAAGTGCTGGGATTATACGCGTGAGCCACCGCGCCCGGCTGAACAAGTAGATTTTAAAAGGTGATTTTTCCCCTGTCATTTAAAAATTGTGTGCATTTAAAATGCTTGTTGATGATAAATTGGAAAACAGAGAAATACAAAGGAGGTAGGAAAGCATCATCTCTAAACCCCAGTGCTCACTGTTGACTTTCACAGTCTATGATAGTTTTCAATGAGGTGAGACCATAGGGCTCATGCCTTCTATTGGAGGTGAAGGCAAATTTCACTTCTAAGTCTGACCACTGATCAGGTCAGCCCAGTGAGCATGGGCAGGCCCTGCTGTCTTCCTGCTTCCTGGGACTGTCCCCAGTCACACTGGAGGTCCCTGCTGGTGTACCTGTTCAAGACTCGAAGAGAGTCAAATGCCCAGTCCTTTGCAGCCTCTCTCAGGAAGTCACATCCCCAGTTCCCTGGAGTCTCTGCTTTCTCCAGTCTTTCAGAGTAGACTTTGGGTTTCTATTTGTAGCGCTCTGTACGTATGATGCTCTTGAAAATGTCTAATGGACCATTATTGAAAGTATCTTGGCGCACAGTTCATCCGACAAGCTCCCAGACCGGGGAGCCCGTCCTTGTCATCAGAGCTGCCCACAGAGGAGAGTCACTCAGGTCACATTCAACCTGCTGTGAAGCACCCCAGAGGGGCAAGGAGTTTACTTTTTTAGTGTTTGTGTGTGTATGTGTGTGTGTTGTATGTAGTATGTGTGTGTATGTGTGATTTGTGTGTGTAGTGTGTGTGTGTGTGTGTGTGTGTGTGTGTGTGTGTGTGTTTTCACTCTACCCTGTTCTGACATTTACTTTTTATAACTAGTGATGATATATTTGGGGAGGAAGAGTTACAAAGAGACAATTCCTGTATAGTGATGAAAGCAACCTTGTTGTCTTTGTAAAAATCCCGATTTGGGAGTATATTCACAGAATAGTAACTTCAAAGGATTTTCGAGTATGTGTTAATTGTTGGCTGAAATATAAAATGTAAAAGAGTTGGCATTTGGCCTTTTTCTGACATGATACCCTCTGCTATTGCCCTTCTCCTCCGCGAGGTTGTGAGGCTGAGGCAAACACACTGGGTAGGCCCCGCATCTCCTTGTGGGATTTAGATCCAGTCTTACTGAAGGGCATGCTGAAGAGGAGATGGCCCTAACTCCTGGGGTACAGAGGGACACTGCTGCCAGCCTGAGCTGGTGGCACATCCTGCTAGCTCTAGGTGCCTCCCAGGTGTGGGGGCTTAGCGATGTTCTGTCTATTTTGATACAAAGGAATGGTCTGCACATTTTGTTAGTTTTGTTTTGTTGCTTTTCTAATCGAAGGAAGGAAATGAGCCCGTAATGATCTACTCCTTAAAGCTTGAACATAGATAAAATGACATCCGATCCTCTCTTAACATGGCTTTGAAATACCGTTTCCTGATACTTCCTGAGCCCTCTTCAGATGCCTTTGCATAATGAGAGCCTTTCGTTGCCATTTTTGCTTGTGGTTGCATTATGGCTTTTCTAGCAGCTGCTGTGGTTTTTGAATTGTTTCAGTATTTTTGTTATTAATTAATATCTGCATTTTGAAATGCAGATCCCCCAATCTAATTTTTGTTTTTTGCTTATCTTATTGATAGTAGTGGAGAAAAAGAAAAAGAAAATGAAGTGCCCTAGAAAGCATCAGTGTTAGCTGCTTTCATAGTGAACACTTTAATGTGGTTATAGACTTATTTTTATTCTTGTTTCCTTTTAACTAGTCTAGTGTATTTAGAAAATCTTATCAGTGGATGGCATTTGGGATGGTAGTGTTTCTGTTGTTCCTGTGATTTTTCTTTTTATTCATATCTGAAGTGGCACGGTCTATTTGAATTTCAGAGCTGGAAGCGTGGGGAGGGCTGAGCTGAGCGCTTGGTGGGAACATGTTGGAGCCTAGGTCTTCAGAGCACTGGCCCAGAGCAGGTGTCTTGATGTACACAGAAATGTGTCCGTATTTCGTTTTGCTTTTTTTGTGTGTGAGACAGTTTCACTCTTGTTACCCAGGCTGGAGTGCAGTGGTGCCGTCTCAGCTCACCACAATCTCCGCCTCCCGGGTTCAAAGGATTCTCCTGCGTCAGCTGCCTGAGTAGCCGGGATTACAGGTGCCCGCCACCATGCCCAGCTAATTTTGTATTTTTAGTAGAGATGGGGTTTCTCCATGTTAGTCGGGCTGCTGGTCTCGACCTCCTGACCTCATGTGGATCCTCCCGCTTCGGCCTCCCAAAGTGCTGGGATTACAGGCATGAGCCACTGTGCCTGGCCTTGTTTTGCTTTTAAGGCTTATTTGTGTTTTGGGTGTTTTGTTTTTATGAAAGTGGTTATTAAGCATGGGCCTTGGAGCATTTTGGAGTTGGACTCTAATGGAGAGCCCTGTGGCTGGACCGGCTGCTCTGCTAGCGCCTCTGTTGCTTACCCTGCCTTCCCTCCCGCTCCTCGCTGAGTACCTGCCCTGCCCATCACTCAGTACCCCTGCCCTGGAAGGGCTGCAGCTGGGACTGCTGCCCTCCTCCACTGTTTCCCACCAGAGCCCTCCTACCTCTGCTTGTCTCTGTTCCCCAGAGCCTCCCTTCCAGTCCAGGGAGCAGGTTCCTCCCCTGTCTCTCTCTCCTGGACCTCACCTTCCTCCACCAGGCCCCTGCCCTGCACGCTCCTCCCCTACGGTGTCCCTTTGCTCTCAGCACCTTCTCTGCCCCTTACTCTGCTTCCCTGTGCTCTCTCCTAAGGACCCCACCTCCCTGCGCACTCCATCCCTCTAGGGCTCAGCTTCCTCGAGTCTCAGAGGCCTGTCCTCTGAGACTCTGGCCCTCTGTGGCAGCTCCTTCCTCTTCTGTCTGCTCTCCTTGTAGCACTTCTGGGTTGTTTGCTTGGATTTTTCTTCTGCTTTCCTGGTTTTTGTCCTGTGCCCTGTACAGAGGTTTTTTCCAAGAGTCCCACATTATCTTCCTCCTCCTTGCTGCACCTGCTTCCTTGGAGATCTTTATTTATTTGTTTTAGAGACAGGGTCTCACTTTGTCACCTAGGCTGGAGTACAGCGGTGGAATTGTAACTCACTGCAGCCTTGACCTGAGCTTAAGTGATCCTCCTTGGAGATCTTAGGATGGTACTCCTCACAGCCAATTCTGTGACATTCCTGGTCATACTTAAAAGTTGCAGACCTTTCTAGCTGCATACTGGGCAAAACCCAGGGGTGTTTACACACTCCTGCTTTCCGTCATGCCCCACACTCAGCCGTATGCTCCCATGCTGCTCCTGGTCAAGTGTAAGACCTCTTTGTCCATGGCATGGACAGATACTATAGCCTCCTAACTGGTTCCTCTTCACCCCCCTCACCTTGCATTCTGCACCTACTGCTGGGGGTTTCATGTGATTCTGCCACTTCCCTTTCTAGAAACTGTCTGTGCCCCCACTGTCTGCAGCAGCATCCCCAGTAGAAACACAGTGCCAGCCGTGTGTACAAGTTTAAATTTTCTAATAACCACGTTAAAAAAGTAAAAACCAGATGAAATTTTAAGAAAATATTTTATCTATATATCCAAAATACTATTTCATCATATAACCAATATAAAAACTATAAATGAGATCATTGACATTCCTTTTTTCACATAGGAATTATAGAACCCTGTGTGTATTTACACTGACAGCACATTCCACTTCAGACCAGTGCTGCCGAACTGGACAGTGCAAGCACCAGGGTCCCAGCTGAAGCCCTTTAGCTTGGGACTTCACAGCCTGAGCCCAGCTCGCAACTCCAGACTGAATCCCCTCCCTGTTCAGGTGCTGCAGCCAAGACAGGTGTCGCACATGCCTGGACCCCGCTGGCCTGCTCTGCTCTGAGCTGTGGCTGGCCTCTTCCTCGGAGCATGGCCCCTTGTGCTCCTGCCACTCTTACTTCCCTGCCCACCCCCAAAACTCCATCCCTCAGAGGGACCAGGATTCTGCCCTGGGTATTTTTTCAACATCCTTATCCAGATCAAGGCCCCATTGACACGTGAGAGTTCAGGCCCAACAGAGAATCCCATTACTTAACATTGAGCACTATTTTTTTAACTAGACTTTTTCTGAAACAAAAATATACCCTTATGGTACAGAAACTGGGCTGCATAGTTTTTATTTTTGCATTTATTTAATTAAATGTTCTGGGTATTTCTGTTTCTTAATTTGAAAGACAGGAGAAAAATACATTCTGTTCTCTTCCTCTTTTGTTAAGCTCAATCCAAATAAGCCAGAGTCATGTAAGTTAAATGACTGTGCTTCCCAGATTGGCCTGGGATCTGAGACAGGCTGGTGCCCCTGTCCTGAGAATGCTTGGGAGTGGCCATGCAGGCTGGTCTTCAGAGCTAGGTGATGTGCGTGTGGAACGGGAGACAGTGTGCTTGCTCTGGGGTCTGATGGGCCCATCTGTTCCCTGGCGCTGGCTCTGCTGCGTCTCCACCTGGTGCGCTTCCCTCCACCTTGGAGCCCTTGAAGTTGTTCTCTGTGGGGATACACTTCCCCAAACATCCTCTCAGCCTGATATTTGCTGTCTTTCTGTCCTGTTTTGCTCAGCTGTCCACCACCAGCAGAGGAAGAGGTCTTTCTTGGCCATCCTATTTTTTTTTTTTACTTTTTTTTTTTTTTTTAAGAAGAGACAGGTTTTCACCATGTTGGTCAGGCTGGTCTCGAACTCCTGACCTCGTGATCCTCCCGCCTCAGCCTCCCAAAGTGCTGGGATTACAGGCGAGAGCCCCTGTGCCCGGCGGCCATCCTATTTGACATTGAAATCACTGCAGTCCCCTCCTCCCCAGGACTTTCTCTTCTCTCCCTGGTTTTTTTTTCTCCATAGCACTTATCATCATTAGATCACATACATTTCACTTACCTTCTCATCCCACTTGAATCTAAATTTCATGAGGGAATGATGCCTGTTTTAATTTGTGCTGTATCAGTGTTTGACATATGGTATATACTCAATACTCAATGAATGAATGAATGAATGAATGAGACTTTGGGCAAGTTTCTTGACCTCTCTAAGCTTCTGTTTTCTCCTGGATAATATGACAACCTTCCTGTAGGGAAACAGGCATGATTGCATTTTCCATTTTCCATGGAGGCAATTTGGTAATATCTGTAAAAATATTTGGCTCAGTTACTCCACTGGGAGTTTATCCTGTAGGTGCATTACTCACACATGTGAAAACTGCATGTGTGCAAGGGCATTCATTGCTGTATAGGTGTCCATCAGTGGGGCACTTCTACAATAAACCAGTTTGTCCAAACAGTTGAATACTCTGCAGCTTTAGAAAAGAGTGAGGATGCTATCTTTGTGCCCGTACAGACTGATGTACAAGATATACTAGGAGGCTGGGTATGGTGGCTCACACCTTTAATCCTAGCACTTTGGGAGGCCAAGGCAGGAGGATTCTTTGCTCCTGCAGCCAGGAGTTTGAGACCAGCCTGGACAACATAGTGACACCCCCTATTTACAAAAACAATTTTTTTTTTTAATGAACCGGGTGTGGCGACACTCACCTGTAGCCCCAGCTACTCAGGAGGCTGAAGTGGGAGGATTGCTTCAGCTTGGGAGGTCAAGTCTGCAGTGAGCTATGATTGTACCACTGCACTCCAGCCTGGGTGACAGAGTGAGACCCTGTCTCAAAAAAAAAAAAGATATCGAATGAGAAAGCAGAGGTGAGACAGTGCAGTGTGCTTCCTTTAGTATGAAAAAGAAGAGTGGATAAATACGTATTCATATTTGCCTTGCAATGAACAAAGACATTCTGGAGAGACATGAGAAGCTAGTAACAGTGACTCAGTTCAGAGGTTCTGGAATGGAGAAGAATGTGAGCGAGGCTTTCTACTGTATACTTTTATGTGAATTATTAATGTGTTACGTATTCACACAAAAAACTTACTTTGCAAGGTTATTGTGAGGCTTAGAGAGCATGGGTGTAAGCCTCTACCAGTGCCCAGCACCCACAGTAGACACTCTGATGGAAAGTGAGGGCTCGCACTGCTGCTGTTGATGCTGCTCGTAGACACTGATGCCTGGCGGCCACTCACCCTGATACCAGCTGACACACAGGGTGCCCCCGACAAAGCACACATTTTCCCTGCTGTTAAGCACATGATCTGATAGGGAAAAACAACAGGCAAGGCAAGTAAGAGACCCTTACCACAGTACAGTTTCATCCAGGGTCCTTTTTTTTTTTTTTTTTTGGTCTGCTGTTACTTAAACTGGTGTGCTCAGTCCCACATTGCCAATATGTTACTGTAACGTTTGATTAGGTCCCCAGAGAGAGATTGAAGTAGATGGGCACAGGATATTATCCATAAGTTACATCCACATGTCTACTTAGGATAGTCTCAGTGCAACTTTTTTTTTTTGGAGATGGAATCTCACTTTGCTGCCTAGGCTAGAGTACAGTGGCATAGTCTTCGCTTGCTGCATGCTACCTTCACATCCCGGGTTCAAGTGATTCTCCTGCCTCAGCCTCTGGAGCAGCTGGGATTACAGGTGTACACTACCTCGCCCAGCTAATTTTTTATGTTTAGTAGAAATGGGGTTTCACCATGTTGGCCAGGCTAGTCTTGAACTCCTGACCTCAAGTGATCCACCCTCCTTGGCCTCCCAAAGTGCTAGGATTACAGGCATGAGCCACTGTGCCCAGCTACAGTGCAACTTTTTAATATGGGAGTAAAGGTTTTTAATGTATTTTGTCATTGCAATAACATTTTTTTTTTTTGAGATGGAGTTTAGCTCCTGTTGCCCAGGCTGGAGTGCAACGGCACGATCTTGGCTCACTGCAACCTCTGCTCCCGATGTTCAAGTGATTCTCCTGCCTCAGCCTCCCAAGTAGCTGGGACCACAGGCATGCGCCGCTACGCCCGGCTAATTTTGTATTTTTAGTAGAGACAGAGTTTCTCCATGTTGGTCAGGCTGGTCTCGACCGCCCAACCTCAGGTGATCCGCCCACCTTGGCCTCCCAAAGTGCTGGGATTACAGGCATGAGCCACCATGCCCAGCCTACAGTATCATTTTTAATGGTCCTACAACTATTCATACCTCACTATTACAAAGCAGTACTATTTTTACTTGATAGTATTAGTTGAGTTCTAATGCTGTTTTTTGGAGGGTGTGTGTGTGTGTTTAAGATGGAGTCTCGCTCTGGCACCCAGGCTGGAGTGCAGTGGCATGATCTCAGGTCACTGCAACCTCGGCCTCCTAGGTTCAAGCAGTTCTCTGCCTCAGCCTCCCAAGTAGCTGAGATTACAGTTGCCCACCACCGTGGCTGGCTAATTTTTTGTATTTTTAGTAGAGACGGGGTTTCACCATGTTGGCCAGGGTGATCCGTGTGGGTTTCACCATGTTGGTCAGGGTGATTCCTGACCTCAGGTGATCCGCCCACTTTGATCTCCCAAAGTGCTGGGATTATAGGTGTGAGCCACCGTGCCCGGCCTTTTGTTGTGTTTTTTTAAGGCCCAAAATAAAATTTACTTCTAACTGTGCTGCTAGAAGTTTTTATGTCCTTAAATTTCTCCACACATGGTAAATAGAGTAACAATGAAGTGATACTGGGAAAATTGGGATTTGATTTGGTTCTGGTCAAATGTAAGGTGCAAGAATTGAGAGCCACTGTACCGGAATCAGGACAGCAGTCTGGCTTCTCAGCCCTGAATTAGCTGGTATAGGCCTGCTCGACAAGGCCAGTGATGGGGTGAGCTGTGGACACCCTTAGGCCCTGGGCCATCAGGTACAGTTGTGTTTGTGGGATCAGGAGTGCTGGGGCAGCCTGGGCCCAGTGGGACAACAAGGTTTGGCAGAGCTGTGACGGGGGAGTGGGAGCCTCTTAACCCACCGTTCACCATCAACATCATCCTTGCTCCTCCCTCCTTCACCAAGAAAAAGCCCTGGTCTGGCCATGTATATTATCTCTCTAACCCCTTGCTGAAAAAATTGCACGAAGGTCTAATGGAAATCCTGGCAGAGTAGCACTAGGTTTTTAGGTTGTTGGCATTGGTGCAGGTCAGGTGCTGTTTATAGGTAGGTCACCAGATGGGGGTAAAGAGGTGGGGGATGAAAATATTGGCTGTGTCCCCAAGGCTGGCTTGCCACATGCCTGTTAATTTAAGAGGGCCAGCCATGTCATTTACAGTAGGAAAATGCTGCTGCTGATAACCCCTGCCCGATGCGTGGTCCCCAGCCCTGGGCCTGCATGCTGCGTGGCGTTCAAGCTTCCACTCTTCCTGCTTGGGGTCATTTGTCAGCAACCTCCCTTCCAGGATCTAATGTTCATGCAGTGAGCTTGCATGGCTCATTAATTTCTTTTCCAGCTGTTCTTTTAAAAATCAAGTCATCCTATTTCTATAATTTTCTGTAAAGATGTAGCACACATAGCAGGCACATGGCCCCAAAGGCACCCAGGCAGAAGTCGGCATGATTCTTGGCAGAATCTGATCTAATGTGCCCAGTATCCCTCTGTGACTTGAGTTGGGGAATTCCCACCTGTTAGTTGAAGCGGTGGTGGTCAACTTACTGGGGCTGCTGGGCTCCTAAAGGGACACTGTTCCTGGGGCAATGGTGCAGTGGAGAGCATTTGGCAGTAGAAGTTTCTAGGTAGACTTGAGAGTCTTGGAACTGCTGGCTGCATTTTGGTGATGTGATTTGGTGCTCAGATGATCTAGAAAGGGTCTGCCCCTGTGGAAGCTGTTGTGCTGGCAATCCCCACTGCATGATCAACTGGCAACCCTTTGGTTGAGGGGCGGGTATTTCTGCCTTTCGTTCTTTGGGTTTTAAAGGCAAGACTACTGACATATGCCTGTTAAAGAAACATGTGGGTTAGGGGTCCAAAGTTAGCATGGAGTAGAGTGAAGATGAGACACACATTCCTGAATGAATCATCAACACACTTCTGTAAACACCACCAGAGAGGGTTTTGGGGAAATGCTGATGAAGATGCACATGGAGCAGTGCATGTGAGTGAGGAAGCCTCGGGGAACCCAGGGCTGAGGTAGCGCCCAGCGGTGTGCTTTGGAGTCACGTGGGCTGCAGATTTCACTCCCCACCTTCGAGCCGTCAAAGCAGAGGGGCAGATGGAGCCAGCCCATGACTTACGGTGACAATAAATGCAGAGAAACCCATGAGGTGAGGCAGAGCTCTCCTGGCTGTGACGACCGATACTGTACCTGTAGGTCTTCATAGAGGGGATGCCACATGTAGATGCAGGGACCCCCAGATTCAGACGCTCCTACTGTTAAAGAAAGCATCCCAGCAGGGCTGTTCCCTCTGTGGAGAATCCTGTGCCTGGCATAGCGTCTGGCACTTTGTGGCCCCTCTGCAAATATTTGTTCGCTGCCTGACTCCCTCAGTGAAAGCCAGTAGCCTAACACTGATTTTGGAAAGTAATTCTACAAGGGGTCAAAATGCTCCTTGCTGGCCTGGCTGACTGCAGGATAAAACATGGAGGGCCCAGATGGACTTGCCCCTTCCCACCAGGAAGTACACAAGTTTGTTTGCTGGAAAAGTAGACCTTTGAGACTTCTCTGTTGTGCTAACTTGTTCTCCTTTGTCTTCACAGAGACTAATAGACAAGTCACGAGTTACCTGTGTCAAATGGGTTCCCGGCTCGGAAAGCCTTTTCCTAGTAGCCCACTCAAGTGGGAACATGTACTTATATAACGTGGAGCACACTTGTGGCACCACAGCCCCCCACTACCAGCTTCTGAAGCAGGGAGAGAGCTTTGCCGTGCACACTTGCAAGAGCAAATCCACGAGGAACCCTCTCCTTAAGTGGACGGTGGGCGAGGGGGCCCTCAACGAGTTTGCTTTCTCCCCAGATGGCAAGTTCTTAGCGTGCGTGAGCCAGGACGGCTTTCTGCGGGTGTTCAGCTTTGACTCAGTGGAGCTGCACGGTACGATGAAAAGCTACTTTGGGGGCTTGCTGTGTGTGTGCTGGAGCCCGGATGGCAAGTACATCGTGACAGGTGGAGAGGATGACTTGGTGACAGTCTGGTCCTTCGTAGACTGCCGAGTAATAGCCAGAGGCCACGGGCACAAGTCCTGGGTCAGTGTCGTAGCGTTTGACCCCTATACCACTAGTGTGGAAGAAGGTGACCCTATGGAGTTCAGTGGCAGTGATGAGGACTTCCAAGACCTTCTTCATTTTGGCAGAGATCGAGCAAATAGTACACAGTCCAGGCTCTCCAAACGGAACTCTACAGACAGCCGCCCTGTAAGTGTCACGTATCGGTTTGGTTCCGTGGGCCAGGACACACAGCTGTGTTTATGGGACCTCACAGAAGATATCCTTTTCCCTCACCAACCCCTCTCAAGAGCAAGGACACACACAAATGTCATGAATGCCACGAGTCCTCCTGCTGGAAGCAATGGGAACAGTGTTGCAACGCCCGGGAACTCTGTGCCCCCTCCTCTGCCACGGTCTAACAGCCTTCCACACTCAGCAGTCTCAAATGCTGGCAGCAAAAGCAGTGTCATGGACGGGGCCATTGCTTCTGGGGTCAGCAAATTTGCAACACTTTCACTACATGACCGGAAGGAGAGACACCACGAGAAAGATCACAAGCGAAATCATAGCATGGGACACATTTCTAGCAAGAGCAGTGACAAACTGAATCTAGTTACCAAAACCAAAACGGACCCTGCTAAAACTTTGGGAACGTCCCTGTGTCCCCGAATGGAAGACGTTCCCTTGTTAGAGCCACTGATATGTAAAAAGATAGCACATGAAAGACTGACTGTATTAATTTTTCTTGAAGACTGTATAGTCACTGCTTGTCAGGAGGGATTTATTTGCACATGGGGAAGGCCTGGTAAAGTGGTAAGTTTTAATCCTTAATGCTGCACCAGATCTAGAACTTGAATAGGTAGTGACTTTTTTTTTCGTGGGAGGGGCGGGGTGTACAATGAATGTGAATGACACTTCTTACTCTTAATGTAAATCTAAATGCATCAGAGCCATAATTTTGGATACTGCATGCCATGTAATTCTGAATCATTTGATAATTTACCTTAGAGCATTTAAAAAAATATAATCAAAGTAATTGCCAGCCAAGTCAGTCATCCTCCTGGGAGTATATAGAGTCCCAAGGTTAGCGTTCCTGTATTAGACTATCTCAATTTTAGGGGAGTCATGACAGTGTGGGGAAACAATGACTTTAAAATGCTAAAATTACAATTTATGCTTTAACTGGAATATTTTTGCTTAACTACTCATTTAGAATATTGTACACCTGATCAGTGTGTGTGCAGCACAGATGGCCATGAATTGTCATTTATAGTCCAATTTTTTATCTTAATCACAAAATGTTTAGGAATCTATGAAATTTAACCTTAGGAACAAAACGTTTAGCAGGGTTGATTGATATTATTTTTACATTGTTCTGGCAATCCACAGAAAGAGAAGAGCCTTAATTTTTAAAACCCATTTTAGTCATTTTATGACAATTAAAGTTGTTTAATAAACATCTTTTTTCAAAGAAGCAGTTTGTAGCACTTTGATTGAGATTCTGTGCACTAAAATACCCACCTTACTCAGAGCCTGGACAGTTCTTGGGAACTGCGGGCTGAGGACGCCAACAGCATTGCAGAAGTGCCTCTTGCCACATAAGCGAAGACCTTTTAGGTCAGATGTGCTTTGCTTATGTGTTTTCCCAACAAGGGAAAAGGAATTTTTGGGGTTCTTGGTGGTGGGGGGGTGGGGGGCGGGGCTGGGTCAGAAAGGCACGCGCGACTCCGCTTTTTTTCATAAAGCCAAAGCCGGAGACTCCCCAAGACTTCCGACTTCTCCCTGACACGGCCCTTGTTTGGGCTTGGTCCCCGCCGAGGAAGCAGAAGTGCAGGTTTCCCCTTTCCTTGTTCTTGGATGGCGGCTGTGGCTCAGGGATTACTCTTGGGACGCTGGCGCGGCCATGCCCTTGGGGCTCATCCTCAGTGGCTCCCACCCTGGAGCCTCAGCCTGGGCCCTGGTGGCCGGTGGCTTCCTCAGCAGTGGGAGGCTGTGCTGCTCCCCCGGCGACCGCAGTCCTTCATCCTCGCTCTCTACTGCTGCGCAAGGAGCTGCTTTTCAAATTCCAGCTTTCACAGGGGGTGAGGTGGCCCCTTGAGCTGCATATGGCATGTCAAGATGGTGGTTATCTTGTTAACTCATTTTGGATATTTAGGTTTTCCTGTTTTGCACACCTTTGTAATTAAATATAGAGATAACGATCACTGATACTGGTTTGTGTAGTGAATATGATTCAGCAAAGTGAAGACCTGGTTGACTTTTCTTTCTCTGCAGTGTAAAGACCCTGGTAGGTGGAGCCACAGCTCCCTGTGCTCTTAATGGACCTCCCAGGAAAGCCGGGCCAGGTCCTCAGGCCTGCTTCCCGTCTCCAAACATGTCACCGTGGAGCCGCCCACCCTGTGCCCAGCGTGGGCCTTAACCCAGGGCTTTCTGTTCAGTGTGGTGGCAGGGCAGCACGTGGCCACTGGGGAACCACAGCAGCCTTCAGGGGCATCTCACCTGTCTGTGCCTTTAGCATCCCTGAGCACTACTTCATGGGAATGTTCATCTCCTCTCCACCTGTGCCATGCGGGCCTCTGTTCTTAAAGGTGAGCTGATCTAAGCTAGCCATGACAGCCATCCTTGTGGACAGTTTCAGCTTTGGAGGCCAAATTGGGTCATGTGGAGAGATGAGTAATGAACACTCCGTGTGCGATTTTATGCACTTACATGGTTGTAAACGTTCAGTTTCAAATGCTTCTGAGGCACTGAGTATGCAGTTTCAAAATTCAGGACTTAGTATTTGGCCTATATAGAGAGTGGCTAATGCCAGGTAAGTAGCATTTATGGTGAAACTTCTGGTGACCTTGTAGTTCTGAAGGTGTTGCCCATGGACGGGGAGCTGTGGGCATGTGCCCGAGCACCAGCATGGCCGACTGGGCGCGCTCTGATTTCTCCCCGCTCTCTCCAGTTCTCAGCTGCAGTGGCGGGATGAGGGATTGCAGGGGTATGCTGCCAGGTGCCTTAGGAGTCCGTTTGCTGAAAGGAACCAGGGGCGGGAGAGGCAAGAGGAGATTGTTTCCTTTAAAAACAACTCTGAAATGTGCTGTGCAGTAGAGGCCTGCGTGTGTCTTTCTCCCCACACCTCCAGTGTTAAACACCATGATATTGTCAGTTTGGGATATGGGGCTTGATCACCATCTTTTCCTGCCAATTTTTGCCGAGGAGTGTACTGTCCTTAATGTCTGTCTGGGGCCCCCTTGTTGTGTCTCCATGCCCCCCCCCAAGCCTCCTCTTGCTGGGTTCAAGGCCCAGTGGGGAGCGCTGTGCCCGCCTGGGGAGGGGGTGCCTTTGATTGCATGGCTTGACTCCTGGCTCAGCCCAGGCTGGCCAGGGCCCTGCAGGGGGACACCGCTCTGCCCCTCTGACTGCTGCCTCTTTCTTTGACAGCCAGCAGAGCACTTCTGCAGGCAGGAGGACAGCATGCAAGGTGTTCTCCAAGACCCGAGCTAAAGGTGCCCGACAGCTTGAGGAGAAGAGGCACTGGAGAGAGGGCGGGGGAGCGCCCTCCCTTGGCCATGCTTCTGAGTAATGGCTCCGGCAGACCTGGGCGGGGCCCAGGGGTGCTTCCTGACCAGGTGTGTCAGTACAATGTGTGTTGCTTCCCGTGGTAGCCAGTAAGAGAAACTTGAGGAAAAAATTTGTGGTTTCTTCACCAAAGTTTGAGCTTCCTCATTCACATTTTTGTTTTTCAGCGTAAACGTTATTGTGAGCAAGCATAGCTTTTCTAGCCTAATCTCGAGAATGAAGCACAGCATTTGGCCAGAGGAGGCTTTTAACAGTCAGTATCACGTTTCCAACGTATACCAAACCGCAGAGGTGACGAGCACGACAAAATCAGGTGCACGCTGCGTGGCCACAGTCCCGCTCCTACCTGGCACGGGGCAGGCTCGGCCCTGGGTGGTGTCAGACACTGTCCGAAAGTGCCAGGCCAGGCAGGGGAGCCTCTCGTCCTTCCTGGGCTGCCCTCTTCCACCAGAATTCCAGAAGCCAGGTTTGTGCCATGACTGCAGTAGGGCCCAGCCTTTCCCTCAGGCTTCTCTTTTATTCAGGAGAAGGGGGTTAAAAGTTCCCCCAGAAGCCTGGAGAGGGGAGCCTTTGGAAAACCCTGCCTTCTTTCAAAAGCAAATGCATGTGCAGGATTACACACTGGAGAAACAGCCGGTAACCTTGGGGTTGGAATTTGCTTAAATCATGGCAAAGGATCTAATTTCTCTTTTGTGCTGATTGAGCCTTCTAGCAGTTTGGAAGTGTGCTCCTGTGAACCCTTAGCTTGGGACTGAGGATAAATGCCTTAAAAATGGAGGCACGGAAAATCGGAAAGGCGCTGTCACAATGAGTCTTATCTCAAAGGCATGCAGGAATTCTGCGGAAGAGATGCTGTGACAGGATGAGGTTTTATGGGCATGAACACCGTCCGGGTGGGGCCCGTGTGCTTCTCCCACGGCTGGCTTCAGCCCCCGGGCCCAGCTGGCAGGTGGCCAGGCAGCATTTCTCCCCAGTTCCTCCACTTCTTGGGGTTCGTTTTAAATATTAAAGAAATTGTAAAGTGTGAAATGAGTGCTGAAGTTGGTGGAACTGCCTTATCACATGGCTGTGCCTGAGTTCCAGGTCCTCATCACCTCTTGCCTGGGAGGGAGACATTTTTTTTCTTTGTTGAGGGAGCTCAAAGTGTGAGGAGGAGGAGAAAGCCTAGGGGTTGGGGGCGCCTGGAGAACAGACCCACGGAAACCCAGGCGCCACATCATGCGTGGTCTGACTGCCCAAGAAAGAACTAGAAGCAGTTCACCTGTGGATTTTCTGGGGAAAGATTCATGGAACGCAGCATCTGGCATCCAGCTCTGTGGGTGAGGGCGTGGCGGGGGGTCTGTTGGCCCTGCCCTGCCTCCAGTGCGAGTGCACAGGGGCAGGGGCAGCCTCTCACTGCACAGATGCACCATTGTGGTC
The DNA here is from genome assembly GCA_963574635.1 of Cheracebus regulus. Taxonomy (NCBI): domain Eukaryota; kingdom Metazoa; phylum Chordata; class Mammalia; order Primates; family Pitheciidae; genus Cheracebus; species Cheracebus regulus. The sequence goes on along the minus strand of CAUYQU010038066.1, from coordinate 40,323 downwards.
GACGTGTGCCCACGGCTCAGGTTTCACTCCTCAGCAGTGAGAACCTCTGCATGCATGGGTAGGGGTGGAGTGACCTGGAGACGCCGCCTCCACTTTGTTCCGGGTGACAAAGGTGAGGGTTGATAGTCTACCGCCCTGGCAGCAGCCTACAGGGCCCTCCTTTATCTGGAGCATGCTCTCTTGCTGGGACTATCGTATGTTGGTTTAGGTTAACAAGGTACACATCACAGTGACCCCAAGTCATGTCCCAAAGGGAGGAGACATTTGTGTGGCCAAAGTGAAGTGTGTGGCTTTATATTGAAAAGCACTCGTATTCAACTGTTACCTTTGAAACTCAGATCCCAGTCACAAACTGTAAGAACGTGCCCTCCGGTAGAGGGAAGCTGTCCCACTGATGTTGATTTTTTTATCCATTTCCGCATCTGTTACACGAACTTTGTGTCATAAATTGCTATCCCTTCCTTTGAAAGTGTAAAAGAAAATTTTCCTGCATTTTTATCATTTCTGTATATTTGAGTTTATTAAAGATTGTTGTTAGGTGACACTGTATAAAATTGTATGGATATTTTGAGTGAAAATCAAAAGTAAAATTCACATGTATTTCCTTTTTTATATTTTCATCTAATTTCTTGACAACTTGAATAAATTTCATAAAGAGCCTTCCTAACATGAAATATTGGTAAATTATTAACTGTTGCAATAATTAATGAAGCTTTAATATCAGTATTGTTATTTTGTAATTTTAAGAAAATCATGTTTGTTTCACTGCATTGTTTTTTTTAGCTGTTCCTTTGTCACTGTCACAGCTAATGAGACTTAGTACATTTACTGCATACTTGATATTCTGAAGTACTGTGGGACTGTCCTCTGTATATTGACACTAAATAAACGTCCGTGAATGAACTGTAAATGTAGATAATTTTCAGTAGTCATTTTCACATCTAAGCTTTAAAAATCCCAGTGAACCAAAACAAGAAAAGGTTACAAATGCTGTAAAATTAAGGGTCTTGTTAATGTTTATAGAATAAACAGCCACAGGAATTGCTCCCTCTTACTGCTGGCTGTGTTTCTCATAGCTGGCAGCGTACTGGATGAGATGTTCTGAGTCTCAGATACTGTTTTATGTGGTCCTGCTCTGTGCTGAATCCAACCCGGGGGAAGGACTGTTGATTGACTTTTTGGCCGAGCCTTGTAAAGGCTTCTGTTTGATGAGGATGTTGACATTCTGAAGTCGTCCTGGGCAGCGAGCTGGCTTTTGTTACATGGAGTCACTATTCTGGATGCTGGACATGCGACATTCTGTCCAGCCACCTGGCCAGCAGCTGGGAGAGCGAAGAAGGTAGTGGCTGGCAGGCGGCTTGCTGTTTTTTATTTTTTATTTTCATGTCAGTTCTGGGATACATGTGCTGAACGTGCAGGTTTGTTACAGAGGTGTTCATGTGTCATGATGGATTGCTGCACCTATCAACCCGTCGTCTAGGGTTTAAGCCCTGCATGTATTAGGTATCTGTCCTAATGCGCTCCCTTCCCTCTCCCACAGGTAGGCTGCTTTCTGTGGGAGCCCTTTTCCTGGCTAGAGTTCATTGTTTTCCTACTCCTCATCTTGAATAGTGTTTGCTTGTGGCTTTGTGCTGAGGTTGTCCTGCTGCAGACACCAGGCCCGTCGGTGCAGAGCTTCCTACACAGGGCAGTGGGGGACGTTCCATTTGGGATGGGAAGAACTCACGATTTGCATCATCTTGCTCTGAAATACTGTCCCTCACTCTTGACATTGACAGATGACGTAGCTGATGTGAGCAGCACGCTGGCACCCACAGGCCTAGGCACTCCCCACCCCCCACCCCACCCCCGCCTGCGAGGGCGAGCTGGCCTGAGAAGACACAGCCCTTCTTCAGGCCCTTGTGCTCCCAATTAATTGCCACTTCCCTGCTATGTCATGAGACCTCCAGGTCCTGCTTGGCTGCCTCTCCATGTTGGCAGCCAGCTGCGCCCTCTGCTTCCAGCACTTTGATGGGGTGAGGAACTCCCAGAAGCTTCCCAGGGCGCTGGCTCTGGAGTGCTGGGCGGCAGAGCCCCCAGGGCTGAACTGTGCACTTTTTGTCTTGAGTCTGGGCTGCCAAAGAAGCAACGCTCAGACCCGTAGCTCTCAAAAGTGGCCTGGGCCTCCCGCCACAAGTGTAGCACAGGGTTTTGTTCTTGGCGCTGAACAGGGATTTGCGCGTTTGTTTTTTGAGACAGGGTCCCCCTCTGTTGCCCAGGCTAGAGTGCAGTGCACTAACGCGGCTCACTAACCCCGTGCCTGTTTCTGTAGGTCCGGGGTCTTGCCGTGTTGCCCAGGCCATCGCAGAGTAGATTTTTAAGCCCTAAGGACTATTAAGTTGGTGGCAAGTTTTTGTTTTTTTAAGAAAAACATAACATTTTGGTCTTTTAAAAAGAGCTAGTTTGTACCTTCAAAAAAAGCCATTTCTCAGCTGGGCATAGTGACTCACGCCTACAATCCCAGCGCTTTGGGAGGCTGAGGCAGGCGGATCACTTGAGCCCAGGAGTTTGAGACCAACCCAGCCATCATGGCAAAACCCCGTCTGTACTAAAAATACAAAAATTAGCCGCTCATGGTTGCATGCACCTCTAGGCCCTAGAGCTAGTAGGGAGGCTCAGGCACCATGAGAAGCACTTGAACCCGGAAGGTGGACGTGGCAGTGAGTCAAGATGGCGCTGCTGCACTCCAGCCTGGGTGACAGAGCAAGACTGTCTTAAAGAAAAAAATAGCCATTTTTCCATGTGTGGCTGCCTGTCAGAATGGTGGATTCTGAACCCAGGAGTCTCTGGAGATGAACGGACCATCTAGAGACTCTCAGCTCCTCCACCCCTTCCAAGATCAGTGGCCTCCAAAACCAGCCTCCTCTTTTAGGTGGGGGCAGCATGAGCAAAATCCTCCTTGAAGTTACTTAAGCTACAAAGGCTTTGGGGAGACTAACTGGGGTCCCTTCTTCCTGCCCCACACAGCAGAGAGGATTGCAAGGCCAAGTGTCTCAGGAGCGGGGGGACCCCAGTGACAGCCCGGACCCGCTGGTGTCCAGCAGTGAACAGGGATCACAATGCAGGCCCACTGACGCGCTCACATTTTCTCCGATGCTTCCTTCCTGTTCACGTCGCAGCGGACCCCTTAAATCGTTGTGCCCTGTATTTGCGCAGTCTTTCCCCAGATGCCTGAAGAGCAAGATTCTTTTCTCTGGGTGGCTTTTCTCTTGAGAGAGAGGTGGAGTGGCATCTGGGGAAGTGTGCCCCCTCAGTGTGACCTGTCAGTGCACAGGTTAAGGCTGGCAGAGGTATGTGGTCCACTGCCCGCTACTACCAGGGTCCCAGGCCAGACTTGCTGTGCAGTCTGGGGCAGGGATGAGTCCAGACGTCCCTGGACTGGGCCGAGGGTCCCGGCTCTGGCTCACGTGCCACCCGTGTGATCTGGAGACGGGCCTCGCACGCTGGAATAAACCATGGCTGCTTTCTCCAGGTTTTCTTTGGTTCCTTTCTGTCGTGGTTTGTGTAGTGAGAATTGTGTGGATCTTGCAGGTGAGCAGTTAAGGAATGTGCTCAGAGCTGGAAGTTCGTTCTGAGAGCAGGCTAGCCTGGTGATATTTCTCATCCTTCCTGCACCGTCTCTAGAAAGGTACTGCTTTGCAAATAACTCATGGTCTCCCCAGGGTGAGGCTCTGCCAGGAGCACCTGCCACAGAGGCCAGCACTGGAGCCTCAGGGGCTACGTGCAGGGCCAAGGCTGGTCTTCTCCCTCTGGGGGATGCGGGTGAAGGTGACCTCCACAGCACCCCGGCCAGCTGGCACCAAGCTCCCGGATGTTGTGGCTGTGTAGAACCAGATTCTGTCTTGTGGCACTTTCTCCACAATCTCGGGAGAGAAGCGCTGGTCTGTCTGCCTCCCTGCAATAAAACCTCCCAGGGCCTGTTTGCGTGTTACTTTTGTTTGGGTTGGAAAGGGTGACCTTGGGGGCTGAATGACCAGAGAGGGTTTTGAGTAGTCCCAGGCGGATGAGGGGTGAGCTGGCACCCAGCCCACACTCTCATCCACATCCCACAGCTGTCTCCTTGAGGTTCTGTCTTCTCTGACATTCACGGGCCCGGGTCCATGGGATCAGAATAGGAAGCCCTCTCAGAACTCAGAGACCATCCCAGGCCTGACAGAGCTTCAGGACACGCCCTTTCTCTGACGTGGCCCGTGGCCCTCACAGTCCTGTCCTGTCAGAATCTGCACTCCGAGCAGCGCTTGCAAGGGCAGGAGCGTGGCCCTGTCACCTTAGTGTGGATTGTTTTGAACCAAAATATTTTTCCTATATATTTCTGGTGCAACAAAGCATCATTCTGTGAACTTAGTATTATAAATTAGAATCAAACCCCAACCAAGAGCTGGAGTATTTTCTATCAATCACTTAATTTTGAACTCACATCTCTAGCAGGAATGAAACAGTGACTGTGGAGAGCTGAAGAGCCAACTAAGTATTAGATCCAAGGCCTGTCCCCATTCCTCTAACAGCGTCGGGACTGATGGGACAGCCATGCAGATTCTCCCCGGCGAGCTCCTTTGCCTGATGGCAACTGGTAAAGGCTGGAATTGCCAGCTGTCCTGCTCCTGGTGCACAGACCAGCAGCTCCAGCGCGCTGCAGAGGACAGGTGAAGCGTGGGCGGGCTCCTGTCGCCAGGTCCTCCTTGGGCCAGGCCGGGCCTTGCGCCTTGCTCCCATGAAAAGGAAGCAGAAGGACAGGGTACAACCACACTCCCTCCCTGAAGAGCAGGCGGGCTGGGGCCTCAGGGTCCCTTCACTGTGAGTTTGACGTGGACGATCATGTGGGGAGTAGTAGATCCTCCACGCTTAAACCCGCGCCTCCCACCGCGCTCAGGGGAAGCTGCAGCCTGGATCCTTCCCCAGGGGCCTGGGTTCTGTTTCCTGTCTTCCTCTTCTACCACCGGATAAGCTTTAGACTAAATCGACGGCTGATAGAAACAGGGTGACTTTGTTCATTTCATCTCCTTTTGAATGGCAGTTTTTTTCCCTCTGGGTTCGTCGTCATGGCAAATAAGTCCGTCTCTGACAAGTGCTGGGTGCTGAGTGAAGGTCCCGTGACTCGCACACGCCCTCACCTGCATGCAGGGCGCCGGGCCCACCCGCCTCTCCGGCTGAGGCTCCTCTCCTGCCACCCTGAGTGCTCACTGTGTCGCACCCCCTGCTTCCAGGCTTGCCTGGCACTGATGCCAACCCCGGCCCAGGGCGCTCCAGGGCATATACTCGCCTGCAGGGCCATCTCCCCAGGCTTGCTGGTTCTCTGCTGGAGAACTAGAGGCTGGGCTCATCGGGTCTCTTCGCCTTCCTGTTAACTCCTGTTAGAGACACTCTTCTCCCCTTTGCTCTGACGGGCAGGCTCCAAGGAGACCTGGGTCCAGCACCGTGGGGTCCTCTTGGGTTTTTCCCCTTAGCCGACCTGCTTCCTCAGGGCTTCAGCGCAGGGACCCTGCGTTTTGATCATGGGCACATTCTCTGCACGGTGATCCATTCTAAAAGAACTGTTAGCCAGGGCTGACATCAACAGGGCGAAGCTCTGCTAACGGCAACTGCACTTCCCTGTGATGCGAGTGTGGACTGCAGAAGGCGACAGGAGGACAGGTTTGGGGGCAGTTGATTCAAGATCTCTCTGGAACCTGGGCCCAGTGGACGGTGGGACAGTGGAGGGCGGGAGGGTGGTTCAGGTTGGCTCCCAGCTGCCAGCGCCACTGATCAGGGTGTTCATTAGCCAACAGAAAGCGGAGGATGCATTTGTTTTGTGGTAATGAGAGAGTAGGAACCCTCCTGCGTCCTTCAGGTTGGGTCGCTTTCCAGGGATGGGCAGGGCAGGGCCAGCTAGTGGAGTGAGTGTGTCCCTCGATCTCAGGCTCTGGCAGCCTGGTGGCCGTGCCACCCCTGCATTTCAGCACCCACCCTCCCTTGGGAGTGACGGGAAGCAGCCGAGTCCTCCAGAGCCTCACGCTCAGGGAGAGGAACTCTAAGACGGGAGGGTGCTATCCCCCATGGCTGTCACCAGCCACCTGCACCCACTGGGTATGTAAACCGGGGCCCGCCCAACCTGAAATGTGCCATAACGTGCCAACCATACTGCATACCTCAAAGGCTTCTTACCAAAAAAGTCATTCGTAATTTTATATTACTGTTGAATATGATCATGTGAAACATGTTCAGTTGAAGAAAACATTAAAATTAATGTCACTTACTATTTTTGTGTTTTTTGAGCCAGGGTCTTGCTCTGTCCCCGGCTGGAGTGCGGTGGATCCCGGCTCGTTGCAACCCTGAATCCTGGGCTCAAGCCATCCCCTGCTGCAGCCTCGGGTAGCTGGGATGACAGCACGCGCCACCACACCCGGCGCATTTTTCTATCTGCCGTAGAGATGGGGTTTCACCTTGTTGGCCAGGCTGGACCGGAACTGACCTCGAGTGATCCCACCTCAGCCTCCCAAAGAGCTGGCCGTCACTTGTTTTTAAGTTGTTAAATGTGCCCCTGAGAAGCTAAACTTGGCACAGGGCTGGCAGAGACGCCCCCTTCCTGTGGGTGTGGCTGCCTCTTGAGTACCTGGAGCAGCACTCAGTGAAAGGCGGGGGGACTCTGTGGCTGCCGTGGCTGCCAGGTGAGGGCGGCCCCTCTGTGTCTTTCTCCCTCTGCCGGGAGTAGATGACTTTTCTGTTGTGGGGGGAAGGGAGGTGCCTCTTGGTTCTGGAGTTTGTCACTTTCTGGACACCACATGGCTGTGGACAGCACTTCTCAGGGTACACGCGGTGATGAAGGCAGAGTGTCCTTGTGTTAGAGGCTTCCCTCCATGGCAGAAGTGGGGTCGGGCACCTGCTGCCCAGTTTCCTCCACAGCCTTGATGGGTTTGAGCCTCTGAAGTCCGAACAGGGTTCTGTCCCTTTTCTGGGCTCCCAGAGGAAAAGCGCTCCTGTGCACTCTGAGCAGGGGCAGCCGCCACGTGCCGGTGCTTGTAGGTGAACAGATTCTGGGTGAAGGTAAGAAGTGAGGTGACTTGAGCGGGACCCCTGGCTTCCCACAGCGAAGTGTGGGCGAGGCTGAAGGGCGGATTCATTTATGTCCACACAAGTCCAACGTGTGAGAAGGTAGCAATGTTTGCTTGGGTTAAAGGCTTGTCATTTGTAAAGAGTACTCATCAGCTGAAACCTACTTCCACGACCGCTCAGGGGTAAGTTGTACTCACAGAGCTGAAAATGGGCACCTTTGGGGCTGCACCGTCAGCATCTTAACGTCAGTCTTTAGAAATGAATGCCACAGCTTGATGGAACTGCAGCCCGATAGTAAATGCAAAGCATGGAAGTGCTCTTTGCTGTGTAGGGCTGAATCCTCACGGGCTGACCTAAGCTCACACCTGTATTGCCAAGTCTGGGTGAGACCCGCCCCACCCCTGTGAGCCTCTCAGGAGCGCCCCAAAGGGCTAGATGCCCCCTAGTCTTCCCGCTGCCTCCCATATCCCTTCTCCACATCCAGCCACAGCCTCATACTTCTTTGAGTTCTGGGGCTCCCCACCCCGGCCTGGTCCTTTCTCTGCCTGTGGGGCCCACACATGAGCAGAAAACAGCCAGAGGGTGCCACGGTCACAGCACCCAACGAAGCAAGAACCTCCCCAGCAGAGAATGCCCTTTCAAAGGTGCCACTGAACTGTATCCTTGGAGGCAACTCCTGGCTCCGAGGGACTGGGCGTGTGGTCCAGAACGGCGGTGCCCGGGCTCAGCCCTGGCTGAAGGCGCGGGACACCCAGGAGGCACCTGCACCTCTGGGCCAGCGAGGCGCCAGAGAGCCTGTCCTCCTCAGGAGCGGAGAGACCACTGTCTCCCCCACGTTCTCTTGGACGGTGCTGAGGTCACAGTATTGCAGCCAGCAGGGTTCCAGTCCTCTCGGAAAGTCACGCAGTGATCTGGATAGGAATTACGCAGATGACGTGGCGGGGTTGCTCCCCTCCCACACTGGCGTCCACACCAGCAGCACCAGCTTTGACCACGTGGAGCTGCTGGCGGAGGGCGAGCGTGGTGGCTGTTGCCCGCCGGGTGTTTTGCTGGATTAATGTAGACTGCTTTGTTCGCAGGGCTCCTTGTCGTCCCCAGGCCAGGCCAGTTGTCCAGGTGGAACTGTAGTGTAACCACCCACCGCTGCGCGCAGAGCCTCAGGACTCGGGACCCGAGGGAGTGACGAAGAGAAGCCCCACGCTGGGCCTGGGCCACGCTCGGGCGGCGGAACTCAGGCGGTGGACGTCGGCGGGGGCGTGTGGACGTCGCGGGGGGCGAGTGGACGTCGCGGGGGCGTGTGGACGTCGCGGGGGGCGAGTGGACGTCGCGGGGGCGTGTGGACGTCGCGGGGGCGTCTGAACGTCGGCAGGGGCGTGTGGACGTCGCGGGGGCGTGTAGACGTCTCGGGGGCGAGTGGACGTCGCGGGGGCGAGTGGACGTCGCCGGGGCGAGTGGACGGTGAGCTGCTCGCTCTGCGGCGGTTGTTCCCGCTGCTCACCCAAAGAAATTGTTTCCATTTTTAAATCAGTCTTTTGGGGCTGCAGTAAAAAATAAGAAATGGAGTTTTCTTGCTTTTTACTCTAAAATTCAACGTAATTGAATCTAATACGTATATATATATATATAATATACACATAGTGTAAAATAAAATGTTTCTTGGACAAGAAATCCACTGAAATTCGACTGTTATAAATAGTGCTTCACTTTGTTTTTGCACTGATTTTTTTATACCTTAGATGGTCAGAAGACAACCTGGAATGCACTCATAGAGAAAGTTGTTACTTTCTGACTTAGTGTAATTCAGAAAGACATGCTGCAATCACAGATGTTTAAAAATTGTTTGCACTTAAAAATGAATGCTGGTGGAAAGTTACTTTGCATCTGGGAGTAAAGGACTCATGGCCCTTGGAGGTGCGGAGTGAAGACGCCCTTTTTATCTGTTGACGTTTATTTTAATACTGTTGTTTCCAATGCAATCAACTCTGTATTATATGTATAAATAATGTAATTCTGTAATTGGGGAAGATAGTTACTTCACTAGTAATTTTCATCATTTAAGAGTGGTATTTCTATTTCACACAAAAAAATTAAAACTATCTTGAATATACCACTTGTTTTATCTTCTGTTACATTGGCTCAGCGTTTGCGTTAATTTTAGTGGAATGAATCGGTCGGTGTGGAATGGTTTTATCTTTTTCGCCCCATGTCACTCGCAGCCCCGTCGTCAGACGTTAGCCGGGCTGTTCGGGAGCGTGACTCAGCAGGCTTTCGCTCCTTCGCTGCTTCTTGCAGCTGCACGTGTGCACGAGGTTTCAGTGAATCGTTTTTCCTTACAGCTTAGAGTCCTTCTTTTGTCATTGAAAGCCTGCGACCACACATAACAGTTTCTATGGTGAGTATGAACGTTGGACATGAAAATAGCTAATGAAACTATTTTCCTGAGATTTTTCTTACTTGGTTGAAACCAGCTCATGAGCATCTGTGAGCTTAGGGCCTCCCACACCTGCACAACAAGTTACTAGCATCACAACAGAATGTGCAGCTAGCAAGGACAAGAATGTTTATTGGTTTATTTTATTTTAGAGACGGGGTTTCACCATATTGGTCAGGCTGATCTCGAACTCCTGACCTCAGGTGATCCACCTGCATCGGCCTCCCTACGTGCTGGGATTACAGGCGTGAGCCACTGCTCCCGGCCTGTTTTATTTTTTTTAAGGCTAGTCAAGTGAAGCAGCAGGAGTGGAGAGGGAACAAATAAATCTGTAACTGGTTGTTATCAATTAGTTGTAAACCGCACTGCACTTGGACCACCTGCTTCTTGTTTTTTTAAAAATCATATACAACTGGATCCTTTGAAACTTTACTTTGTGAGACTTTAAACCATGAAGTGTCTGAAACCTACTTCTCTGAGTGATCACATGAAATTGGGGCATGTCTTTAATTTCAGGCTTTCAAGGGAGGTATGCTCCATTTTCACATTTGTATGAATGCAGCAACAGAAAACACCTCCGCTTAGCCCTGGGTTGTTTCCTTCAGAGGAGATGAGTTACAGCTGGAGCTCTCAGCCTGCCCGGCTCGGAGGCTCCGTAGGGCCTCTGGATCCTGGGGCCGTGAACCGTGGTGTGAGTCTCCTAGAAAGAGAAATAATACGAGATGCTGAGACTTGCTGTTTTAAATGAAAGAATCAGAATGTATAAATTAGACACATGCAGAGTGACCTCTGTATTAAAGTAAGGTATCAGCACGTTTTAGGTACTTTGGTATTTCATCTTCTTAAAGTGCTGATTGATTGCTAGGTGCTGTCAGTTACACAGGGAGCCAAACCCAGGGAGTACAAAGCATCTACAGTGAACGGCAGGTGTATTTGGAAGTCAGAAGAAACTACCTTTGAAAATAAGCCCAGAATTATTTTCTTTTTAAGACAGAGTCTCACCTGTCATCAGGCTGGAATGTCGTGGTGCGATCATAGCTCACTGGAGCCTCAACCTCCAAGCAGTCCTTCCACCTCAGCCTCCCAAGTAGCTATCACAGGTGAGTGCCAACACACCTGGATAATTTTTTGGCACTTTTTAGAGACAGGGTCTCCTTATATTGCCCAGGCTGGTCTTGAACTCCTGGGCTTAAGAAATCCTCTTGCTTCAGCCTCCCAAGGGGCTGGGATTACAGGTGTGAGCCACCACACCCAGCCAAATCTAGAATTCTCTTGTTTTGAGATGCAGTTTCACTCTTGTTGCCCAGGCTGAAGTGCAATGGTGTGATCTCAGCTCACTGCAAACTCTACCTCCCAGGTTCAAGTGATTCTCCTGCCTCAGCCTCCTGAGTAGCTGGGATGACAGGCGTGCGCCACCACACCCAGCTAACTTTGTATTTTAGTAGAGGAGGGATTTTTCCATGTTGGTCAGGCTGGTCTCAAACTCCCGACCTCAGGTGATCCACCTGCCTTGGCCTCCCAAAGTGCTGGGATGACAAGCATGAGCCACGGCACCCGGCCAGGTCTAGAATTCTTAATCCTGTCATCTTACTCTGTTTCCTGTCTGTCTGTGGAAGTGGCAGGTAGAAATCTAACACTGGGACAATGATTTATGCAAACATTTGAGCAGTTTGGTCAGATGACCCAGCATGTCTGAAGCTTTCGCTGGCCCCGAGATGGCATCACTCACGCTGGTTAGTCTTAGCTCTGCCTCAGCCTGATCTGTCACCCTTCACTGGGTTCCGGAACGCAGTTTGCATTGGGCCGTCGCTGTACTAATGCTGTCAGATACGCCCCCGTTTACTATAGATGCCTCTGTGCCAGGAATAAATCTTTATTTTTATGGTGCTGTTCCTAAGATTGGTTCAAGATGGCTTCCAAAATCTAACTGCCTCATAACTGTCCCCGCCACTGCCACCACGGACTCAAGCATTCAGCAGGCCCTGGGCAGACGCTGCAAGGCTGCGTCAGGGCTGGTCATGCCCTCCCTCAGGTGCCCTGGAGAGACGAGCTTCCCTGGTACGATTTGGGTTTGCCTTTCCACTCGTTGCCTTGCGCTGTCTTACACTTCTGGCATTGGAGAATGCAGGCTCCTCGCGAGGATTAGGCCTAGAGGAAGCCAGAAGAGGTGGGCTGTGCCAGGGTGGGTCTAGCTGCCCCGTGGCAGGCTAGCTGCACCGCAGGTGTGGGGGCCACAGAGCAGGAGATGGGAGGTCACGGTCGCACTGCTGCCGCCCGTCACACGAAGGCGAGCACCGTCTGACTGCCGGACGGAGACAGCTGCTTACTGCTTCTGCCCACACCATGAGCCCCCACCCCCGCAGTGGGATGGGGGGCTCCTCTTCTTGTCAGGAGGGTGAGGTGGGTGGACAAGGGTGGGTTCACGAGAAGGGCGATGATGCAGCCAGGCAGCACACAGGTGCCCAGCAGAGGGTGGAGGAATGGACGTGCTTGAATGCGGTGGAGGAGGACGGGTGAGGCCTCGTGCTTTCTTCCGTTCTGGAGTTCTGTGGTGATAATTCCAGCATTTCAGTTGCTTTGTACAGAAAAAGGAAATAATCCGGCCGGCCAGGCTCCGCAAGCTTTCCAGTCTGGAGCAGCAGAGGCCCCGCCAGGGCCCCGCCAGCAGGGCGAGGTGGCCTCCTACGGGCTGAGCCGGCCTGGCCTCTCTGCCTTCAGCAGCGGCCTGCACCCGCCCGTCTAAGGGCCCAGACGGGCATGGAACCACGCGCAGCTGAAGCGGCCTGGGGACCCTGGCACCTCCTGCTGAGAGCAGGCAGGTGCGAGGGCCAAGTGTAAGGCAGGAAGTCCAAATCTGCAGGAAGCCGCCACCCTTGGACTTGGGACTCAATGTGGGAGCCCTGCTGTGCGCCACAAATCCCCACCACTCCTCCGTGGAAAGGGCCTGTGGACCTGGCTCTGGTCCCCTGCCCAGCTCCAGCCTGGAGGCCCAGCTGCCAAAATCTAACTGCCTTGTAATTGTCCCCAAACTGTCGGGCTGACGTGCCGGGCTCCACACCGCCTGGGTCCAACAAAACCAGGAGGGCCTCAAGTGGTGACCCAGCAGGTCCCCTGTGGGGACCCCAGTCCTGCGGCCCCCACCACGAGTGATAGTCGGGACAGACCACATTTGCTTTCTCTCTCTCTCTCTCTTTTTTTTTAAAATAAAGACAGGGTTTCACCATATTGGTCAGGCTAGTCTCGAACTCCTGACCTCAGGTGATCCACCCACCTCAGCCTCCCAAAGTGCTAGGATTACAGGCGTAAGCCACCGCACTCGGCCACATTTGCTTTCTCAACAAGGCCTGCAGAACTGTAAAGACTTTCCCTTTATACTTTACTACACTTGAGGGGAAGAACACGTTTCCCAAGTAGACAAACAATCCTTAAACATGCCCGACCTTGAAGCCAGGCCCGGGGACAGGGCATGCCCCTTCCAGCCACTGGTCCCCTGCCCAAAGATCCCTTTTCTGACCTGCGCTCCACCACCCCCACCTCCACAGCCTTCGGTCCCCCAGCCCTCCCTGCTGCTGAGTCTGCCTCCCCTGTGACTCCGAGGCCCTCTGCGGAGGGAGAATGGCCACCCCTCGCCCCCTACTCAGACACCTCCCCTACAGTGAGGGCAGCCCTGAACACTGCATGGGGGTCTCAGATGGGTGTAAAAGGAGCTCAGGAAGAGGCTGCGTTGCACCCTGCCCTGAACATTACGGTGAGCCCCACTTCCCGGCTTGAATCTGCCCTTCTTGGGCTCCTTTGCCCCCATGTGGCCCAGACCAGGCACCTGTGCCCATGGACTCGCTGCCCCACGCTCCCGCCCTTTCCTCCCCCTCCAGTCTGTCCTCCCTCCTGTGGTCCCACTGTCATGTCAGGTGGCCTGGGGCTGGGCCGGGGCCACTGGAGAGCACTTGAAGGGTGTCACGGATTTGTCTCAGCACGGGAACAAGGAGAAGTAAACACTCATCTGGGAAATTTAGATTTTTCAAAAAATATATTTTAAGTTTGGGAAGATGAGAAAAAAGAGGGAAGACCCAATTACTAGGTTACTTTCCAAGACAAAAGGGCTTGCGAGGACTTTTCCCTGCCCAGCAGCCTGGCCAGCGCCACAGCTTCTCTGCAATGTTCCCATCCCAGCCCCACGGGGAAATAGGTTTCTTTTAGTAGGACACAAGGTGCCCACCTTATTGTTGGCACTCGGGAAACAGCTCAGAGCACCACTGGCAGGCCAGGGCAGGGCTCCCTACTCCTGGGAGACAACTGGGCACCAGAAGCTAAAATGACCGCGTGGCCACCTTGAAGCCCGTGCTCAGAAGAGATGCTTCAGGTCTGCCCTGTGCCCCTCGCCGCCTCGCCAGGCCGGTCACTGACGAGCGCAGAGGGCTCCGAGGACATGCCTGTGTGTGTTCCGGAACGGTTTTCAAATGAAAAGCCACACCAAAGTCTTCCCAACAAAATCACCTTCCCTCATGTGCCCACAAAAGCGAAAATCAAGGAATGGCTGGTAAGGACACATGTTGGACTCAGAGAATATTAGAATGAAATAGTGTGACGACAGCTCATCCTTTAATAAGTCAGGGGTCTCCAGCAGCATCCCTGGTAAGATGTGATGTGCTCCGTGACTGAGCAGCAGGCTGTGCCGCGCGGGGGGACAGGCAGAGCCCACCTCCCAACCACGCCTCACAAGTACGTCGCAGACATTCCTGCTCATGCGTTCTGATTCATATAAAAAGTTAGCAAATATTCCCTGCCCCTAATTCTTAGTTACGAAAACGAAAGAAAACCCTAGAAAGCGGTGGCTTTACAAATATATTTGCTCAGAACATCCAGGGCAGCTACATGGGCCGTGGGCACGGGGGCCAGGGCAGCACCCAGAGCCCCAGCCGGTGCGAAGCCGCCACAGGCCCGTCCCGGGCCCTCCGTGGCATCTCGGGCGCAGATCGCCCAGGCCGGCCCAGGCTGTTGCCTCCGGGAAGTCGAGACAACCCCGATGCTCAGTGCCCTCCACCTTTCCGTGCTATGGCAGGCAGGCGACACTGCTGCAGGCCAGGCTTAAGGTCCTTCCGTGGATCTGTCTGTCAAAGAAAAATGACAGACCAAAAATTGAGTGGCGGCCTGGGCTGGCGGGAGAGCAGCAGGTCAGAGAGGCTGTCCCGCTACCTTCTTGCCGGCGCCCGTGAACTTCAAGGGTCTCAGCACCAGCACCTTCCCACTTGTTCCAGAGCCAAGCGCAGACTGCAGCGTGGGGCTGGAGGAAGACGACAGTTTGGTCACCCCTGAAAGCTTTGGCTGGGGCAGCTGCATGACGCAGGCCGGCCCTTGTCTCTTGGGATGCTCCTCCTCTTGCTTTATCGACTGTTTCTTGAAACAGAACAAAGGCCACTTGGACATAAAATGCTTTCCCCTTTACGGAAATTAGGAAAAACGCAAGAGACTCTTTTGTACTGCTTTTGCCTAATACAATTTCTTGACCGTGAGATGTGACTGGGACACATCTACCAGGTCCCAGACACCCCAAGGGAGTGGCTGCTCACTAGAGTCCTGGGCGGAGGCCAACGCCAACTGCGGGTGGCAAAGGGTTCCCAGGCAGTGGCGCCCACCCCCGCCTCCTGCTCCAGCTCCAAGGCCTCACACCCTGATGTGCCTGCTGCCTGCTTTTGGGCAGCTTGCGAGCTAAGGATGGTTTTACATTTTTTTTTTGAGACAGAGTCTTGCTCTGTAGCCCAAACTGGAGTGCAGTGGTGCAGTCTTGGCTCACTGTAGCCTCAGCTTCCCAGGCTCAGGCGATCCTCCTGCCTCCGCCTCCCAAGGAGCTGGGACTACAGGCGCACACCACGACACCAGCTGGTTTTTAAAACATAGACGCGGTGGTGGGGCAGTGGCCTCACCTGCGTTGCCCAGGCTGCTCTCAAACGCCCGGCCTCAAGTGATCCGACCTCGGCCTCCCTAAGCACTTGGTTTACGGGTATGAGCCACTGTACCCGGCCAGTTTTTATCTTTTTTAATAATTTAAAAAAATGTTTCATGGCATGTGAAAATTATGTGAAATTCAAATTTTGGTGTCCCCAGTTCTACTGGAGCACAGCTCCCAATGTGGCTCACGTGTTGCCTCCAGCCGCTTTCACACTGCAGCAAAGGGGGGAGTGTAACAAACACCCCAGGCCATGAGGTCTCAAATATTTCCTATCAAAGTATTTTCCCTTAGAGGAAAGCATGCGACCTCGGATGAGACTGAGGGTGGGGACTTGGGTGAATGCCGGCTGGGAGTGACATCAGGGTTTGAAGCAGACCCTCTGTCCAGGGGAGAGCAGAGGCAGGGCGGGGACAGTAGTGAGAAGGCCATCTGTGGTGACTTGGGCAAGGTGAGGAGGGGGCAGGAGCCAGAAGGCAGAGCCCCTGTGGATGAAGGAAGGGTCCACCGGGGGCCTGGGCAGTTGACACAGCTGCCTCCCTGTGGGGAAGGCCATGGGAAGCTACAGGGAGAAAGCATGTTTGGAGGAAAGATCAGGAGATGGGTTTCAGCAAGTTTGTCTTTTGGACATTCAACTGGAGCTGTCATCGGTGGCCGGTGGGACACAGGAGTCTTGCTTTCTGGAGAGCAGCCTGGCTGCAGCTCTGGGTTACCAGGTCCTAAGCGGGCAGGGAGCACTCGGTAAAGGCTAGGAGGAGCGAGTAAGGCAGGGACGATGAGACAGATGAATGATGGAAGGGCACATGATCACACAGTTGGGGTGCCAGCCCAGCATTGGGAAACTGGGGCGACCCTGCCAGCAGATGCCACAGGGCTGCACTGGGCTAGGATGCCACATGGTAGGTGAGAAGGTGATGGCACTGCAGAAGGAAGCTGGCATCTCTCAACCCAAAATGTGCACAACCTCCGCTGATGGGACGAAGTGCTCATCTGGGCCAGGCAGACAGCGTGGCCTGCCTAGGACGTGGGGCCTGTCACTGGCTAGGTGGGGACTTGGGCCAGTACAGCGTCTTCCTGGGGCCTCCTTCCAAGGCCACTGTGAGGGCACAGTGAGGCGACGTCTGCACAGTGCTTTGGCACAGAACCTGGCACCTGCATGTGGT
The DNA here is from genome assembly GCA_963574635.1 of Cheracebus regulus. Lineage (NCBI taxonomy): Eukaryota > Metazoa > Chordata > Mammalia > Primates > Pitheciidae > Cheracebus > Cheracebus regulus. The sequence goes on along the minus strand of CAUYQU010038066.1, from coordinate 23,717 downwards.
CATCAGGCAGACACAAAAGGTCGTGCCAGGGTCCCCTCTCGGCCCGCTCACATGGGATATTCGTCATCAATCCTGAGCTACTGGGGCAGAAAGGGCTTAAGCAAACACAGTGGGGGTCCTTGCCGTCCCAACACAGGGAGCCATCCACTTGCATGCTGTTCAGGCTTCGACTGACACCGTGGTCTGCCAAGGCCTCCATGGGCGGTGTCCTCAGAGACACGGGCCACCCCAGGGTGTCCAGTCCCCGCTGAGCCAGGCGGTCTCCAGCTCCGATTTCGTTTAGTACCTGCTTTCTGCCCTCCTTTGCAATCTGCCACCTGTTACTGAGTGGTTCCGGTGCCACAGGGTGCTCTGGAAAGCAAACTTTTCTGTGGCTGCCCAGAGCCCGCTTCTCTGTTTTCCTGCGAGGAAGGAGAAGAGAATGGAGCGGGCTCACTGAGAACTGGCGGAGCACGCGACCTGTTTAGCTTCTTTGTCTCCAGTTTGTCTACTGTGTGAGTTGTCACTAGCTCTTCTTTTCCACATGAGCTGTAATCAGAAGGCTTTTTTTTTTTTCTTTTCTGTCTCAACCTGACAGTGTCTGGGCCAGGAGCAGAGCTGGCTCCATGAACCACAGGCACTGCCTACCCAGGGACTCGCAGTTTGGGAGAAACTGTCACCTCCACAGTTACACACACAGAAATGTCCAGAGGTATGGAATTAGAGGATCTCAGGGCAGACACATCTTAGATTTGCATCCAGCAGGCACTCCAGTGCCAGGAAACATCCAAAATGCTCTAACATCTCAGAAGGCGCTCACACTATTTACAAGGGCTGCACGCCAGGCTCTTCTAGAAGGCTTACCACCTGTAGCCTCGGCATCAACTGCAAGTGGCCAGCCAGCCCCGCTTCCCCCTGCCGTGGAGCTGCCAACAGCCTCATTTGGGGAGGATACACCAGAACACAGCACAGTGGGGGCCCCAAGAGGCCCTGACCACTCTTCAGGATAGACAGCGGGATTCCCAAGAACCAGGGACCCTCCAGAGGGCAGTCCCTCGCCCCACTGTGTGCCTATGGGTCCCACCCGCCAGATCCTGCCATCCTCCCCACAGAACCTACGAGCGCCTACCTCTGTTCTTGGAAGCAGGGGTGCTGCAGGGCCTGGTGGGCGGCGATTCTCTCATCGGGATCATAGGCCACCATTGCTCGCAGGAGGGAGAGGCATTGTGGGGACAAATTGGTTGTCAGTAGAGGTATTCCTGATCCCTTTTTAAAAGGAAAATCAAAATTCATAGCTCTCGACCTGTATTAAAAGCCCAAGGATAATAAACAGTCATACCGTCATGGAGTGCACCAGCAGCCCACCGTCAGGACTGAGGGCCCTGTGTGGAGGGGAAGTTAGGACTCAGGGTCTACGCCTGTCCCAGCCCACTGTATGTGTGCCACCAAGAGGGACCCCTGAGGTGAACGATGGGCTGTATGTGGCAATGAGCTGTCCGTGGTTCATCGACCATAACAAACACACCACTCGAGTGGGGCGCTGATGACAGGGGAGGCTGTGTGCACATGGGGACAGGCCTCTATGTGAAGCTAAAGCTGCTCTTAAAAGTCTATTAGTCTCTTATAAAGGGGGGAGCTGTTTTGCTATAAATGTCAGAAAACTACCTTTCCTGTAAAAGACTAATACCACCTTCCTGCATGAGAAGAATGAAATAAAGTTTAATGAAAAAAGAAGAGTCCAAAACTGTCGCCACCTCCTCCCTCCCTGGGATCTGGGGGTGCTGGGTGCTGCTTGCCCCCTCAGCCCAGAGGCCCTTTCTGGGAAGTCCGGACTCCCCAGCCTCAGCTCCATCAGAATGACCCCTACGAGTCCGGGAACCCCTCTTCCAGGGCCGTCCCGCCAGCAGCACCATGGAGGGCCGCAGAAAGCCCTTACCCTCCGCGGTCTGTGCATTTCCACCCAAAGGCTTCTAAGTTCTGCTTTAACTATTCAGGGAACAGAGCCTGACTCCTGCCCCTCAGAAAGCTGGTGACAAATCTCTCTGTGATGCTCAAGGAAGAGCTCACCTTTGAGAGCCCCCCGAGTAATGGGCTCCATCTGAGCAGCCACTCACTGGCCGTGGAGGGGCTCCCCCTGCCACAGGTCCTGGCAGGGGAGTGAGTCTACGTGCACGCTCAGAGCACAACACTTACTGTTTGAACTTGGTGAGGGTCTTCTGAGCAGGTGTGCCGATGACATCGTGGATTTTTGAGATTTGGTCCAATTCGTCCGCTCCAGGGAAGAGGGGCTGCAGACTGGAAGGGCACGACAAGGGGCACCAAGGTCAGGGCATGGCCATGGCCTCTCCATTCTGCCTGGTTACCCCGCCCCAGCCCTACCCACCACCCACAGACAGGCTTGCTCACACGAAACAAGAGGAACTGAGCCTAGCTGCTTGTGCAGACCCTCACCGCAGGGAGGCGCCACTCTCCTTTGTGCTCGGCCTTTGTTTCCACTTTACCAACAGGTCCGACGTGTTTTTTTTGAGACAAGAGTCTCACCCTGTCGTCCAGCCTGGAGTGCAGTGGTGTGATCTCGGCTCACTGCAACCTCTGCCTCCCAGGTTCAAGTGATTCCCCTGCCTCAGCCTCCTGAGTAGCTGGGACTACAGCCGTGTGCCACCATACCCGGCTAAATTTTTTTTGTATTTTTAGTAGAGATGGGGTTTCACCATGTTGGTCAGGCTGGTCTCAAACTGCTGACCCTGTGATCCTCCTTCAGCCTCCCAAAGTGCTGGGACTACAGGCGTGAGCCACCGTGCCCGGCCCTGACATGTGTTTTCTAAGAGGCAAAAGACAGAGCTACATTCCAACATCTGTCCAGTGTACTGTCTGCAGTGAAATATGACTAATTCACTGTAACCATGATAAATAACCCCACAGTGAGCCTCCCATCAGCCAAATGCTGACAAATTCGGGGTGAGAAAGGTCAGGTTTTGTCACCAAATGAGTCCCAAGAAACTTTTTGGTTTCCAGAGCTTTTATAGGTTTTGGAATTGTGGGGAAGACTTTACACCTGTATAAATAAATTCAATTCCTATTACATGTCACAAAGAAGGTTTGAAAATACGCCTCTGGTAGTAGGCCTAGCTTCTATTCCAGAAAACGGCAGTATCTTGTGACTAAAGGAGGGAGGAGGAAACGCAGGTGAGCAGGAAACAGCTCCACGTGGGGAGATGAGCCTCAGTCCAGCTCGGCAGCTGGTGCACTGGGCTGCCCAGTGTGCCGGTGCTCCTGACACCTGCCCCTCCAGATGAACTCACAGGACCTGGGCTCATGAGAAGGGATTCTCAGTTGACACTCTGGCTTCAGTAAAATTGCCAGTCGGCTTTTCAAAATTCCAAAATGAAAAGTTATCAGTATGAACCATCTGGATCAAAGGAGAGTGTGTCCTCAAGTGCACATCTGTCTGTATTTCTGTAGTGGCTGAGCAGGTGGGACCAGACTTTGACCCCTTAGATATGCCTCCTGACCGTAACCTCACTGCCACCTGCTGGAGGCCACCGGCAGCAAGAGGCGCAGACCTCCACCCCGCCCCTCCACCGTCACTTCTTCAACTCAACACCATTCACCTGAGTGGGACCCGCCCCCTGTCGCCTCGTCAAAGGCTGAGGGGAGTGAGGGGTTTGGAGGCTGGAGCAGAGAGGGCTGAGATTGGGGCTTTCTAGAATTCAACTGTGTCAGATGGTACATCATCCTCACACCAGTGGCCAGGGTACCCTACCTGATATGACTGCACCTCTCAGGGAAGGCCCGAGTCACCCCTCCCCATGGCAGCCAGGAGGGGCAGTGGGCATGCTTCCCCTGCTCCAGGGCAGCAGCCCCATCAAGCCCCTCACTGCAAGCCCAAGCAGGCAGCGCCAACACCGCTGGGGTGTGTGTGAGGGAGAACAACTGTGGGTTGGTGCTCCACTCTGGGAAGGACAGGCAAGGACAAATATTTGACAAAAGTAAAATGAAAGCCTAGTCTACTTGCTGTTAAATTAAAAACAATTAAACAAAAACAAAACCAGAATGACCATGACACCTGGAATGTAGGGGAAGGATGGCGAGCCTGGCTGCCCCACCCTCCCGCCACAGAAGCCAGGCAGGAGCCAGGCTGGCGCTACCTGGCGATCTCGTAGAACACGCAGCCGGCGCTCCATAGGTCCATCTTATACGTGTAGAACCCGTCAGTGAGGAGACACTCCGGGGCCCGGTACCAGCGGGTGGAGATGTATTCTGTGTATGGCTGCTTGGAATAGACACTCCGGCAGGAGCCAAAGTCCCCTAATTTCAGGACACCCTGCTGCAGGGGGGAGAAGCAATGACAAGTCATGTCTCATCATGTGGCTATCGTAATACAAACCACTCCAAATATTTATGCACCAGCGGGAACATTACTAGCATCTAAAGTAGTCTGTAAAATACAAATTACTGGTGTTATGAGCACCTGAAACTGCCTCTGGCAGATGAGGAACTGATGTTTCTGTTCAGTGGAACAGGTTTACAAATATTCTGGCTATGTTTTACAATAGTTCCAAATGTCTACAGGCTTTGAAAATGGTTAGGTTGTGGCGCATCTACAAATGAACGACAGACACTACTTGTCTGTCTGGTCATGCCGCCAGCTGGCCTGGCAAGGGCTCTTTAGCCACGCAGGTTCAGAGGAGCCTGCTGACAGCCAGTGACAAGCGCTGGGAAACAGCAAATTATACGGCTTAAACGCCGAGGGTTTAGCGGCTTTCGAGTGAGATGGACCTGAGCTCAAATCCTGACTCTGCCGCATTTACCTCCACGGGGTTTCGAATGGCCATCTGAATGGGGCTCATTTTGGTCTGCAGTGTTTGAAGGGCACTTTCTGTTATTTTCTTCCAGGTGCACAGTCAGTTATGTTGTTGGCATTTATTAAATAAAACACTTTTTTTACAACCTGAGAGGAAAAAAATACCGTAACAAACAAGCTGTCTAGCTACATGGACTGAAAGCTCCTCCGGTGGGAGAAGTTTTGTATTCAACCTTTCTTCTGATACTCAGCTTTCATGTAAAAGCTCTTACCTTTAGGAGGATATTCTCTGGTTTTACATCTCTGTGAAATATTCCATTTCTGCATTCCGTATAAAAGGAAAAACAGAATTAATTACACTTCATTGATTCAAATTCTTGAACTTGAATGCTAACATATTTTATTAATTTTAGGCTGTCAAATCTCTAAGAGCATACCTGTGAATATGATCAAGAGATTTACATAACTGGTACATATAGTGCATAATTTTTTTTTCTGATAATGGGTATCTTCTCCCTATACAATCAAGAAAATAGGCAAATATGGTTACTCATGGTATATATCCTCTTTTTTGAAATCAAAATAATCCATTTTTATTTAACAATGTGTGAAAATCTAACTCCCCCTGTAAAAAATAATCTGAAGTAGTCTTAGGAAATATGTGGTGTACCTAAAACATACCATTTAAAATTCCATATATTGGCCAGGCATGGTGGCTCACACCTATAATCCCAGCACTTTAGGAGGCTGAGGTGGGTGAATCACCTGAGGTCAGGAGTTTGAGACCAGCCTGGCCAACAGGGCAAAACCCCATCTCCACTAAAAATACAAAAATCAGCCGGGCGTGGTGGCGGGCACCTGTAATCCCAGCTACTCAGGAGGCTGAGGCTGGAGAATTGCTTGAACCCAGGAGGTGGAGGTTGGAGTGAGCCGAGATTGCACCAATGCATTCCAGCCTGGGCAACAGGAATGAAACTCTGTCTCGAAAAAAAAAAAAAAAAAAAATTCTGTATACTGGCATGATCTAATTTAAAATTACACAGCACATATATTTTTAATGGAAAACTGCTTTTTAATTTTTCGACAGTCTATAGAGGTTTCTTTCACATCCTCAACTAGCTGTTAGGAACACCATGTAATTTTAAGACTGTTGGCCGGGCGTGGTGGCTCACGCCTGTAATCCAAGCACTTTGGAGGCCAAGGTGGGCGGATCACCTGAGGTTGGGAGTTCAAAACCAGCCTGATCAACATGGTGAAACCTCGTCTTTATAAAAATAAAAAAAAAAGACTGTTGTCAAATTTGGGGAAACTTCTGCTAAGTTTCTTTCATATCTGAGCTTTTCATATTTCAAGTTTCCTATGGAGTGAATGCTCTTCAATCTTTGAACTGACCATCTTCAGAGTATTCCTAGAAGACATCCCAAAATGAGATGGCCAGCAATAATCTAACTATTAATACATGGAAGAGATGCAAAGCACATAAACGTATCCCAGCCACCCCCTAACAAGATTCCAGACACGTCCAAGGTGTTCCACGGTTACTCTCAAAAGGGGAAGTATAACGTAGGAGAGGTTAAAATATAAGAGACGGCAGTCTTCACTTTGTGGTTGAAATATCTTATTTCTGCAAATTTAACAAAATATATAAAGATGGTGAAAACACTGCAAGAGCCTTTTTTGGAAGGCACCAGGCAAGCCAGCCCTATCAGCTGCACAGTGACTCTGCCTCTGCTCCAGTACACATGGTTTTTCTGAGTTTTGAAATGGGTAAAGCAGGTTTGGGAAACTGCCAATTAAAAAATGAAGAAACAATCGATAGACATTATTAAAGAATGACAGAATTGTTGGTATTTTTTCATTTTTAATGGACACGTAGTAATTATACCTATTCATGGGATCCAGAGAGTGTTCTTTTGATCCGTACATACAATGTGTAAGGATGAAATCAGCACAATTAGCACACACATCACCTCCAACACTGGCCACCGCTCTGTAACATTCAGAGTGCATGTGCTATGGTTTCAGTGGGAATAGCACTGAGCTATGGTCGCAAGAGTAGCATGGTCTGACAGCCTCAGGCAGCCTATGTTGATGATAAAAATGTTAGGAGTCACTCGTAAACCCAGTGTTCCACTAGGCTTTCCTGTGTATGTGGAGATTTCCACTTTAAAGGGGGACAGATCATAGTTCAAGAGGCAGTTCATGCAGCTGCTTTCAGTTCCCAGTCCACAGGAGGGGCCATTTAGCGCATCTGGCACATGTCCAGCAGCCACCCTGTACTCAGCGCCCGGACTGGCTGTGCCTTGGTGCCCGAGGCTTTCTACAACGTTTGAAGACTCTTCATACCACACACCCAGCATCACAGTTTACCCTTGTTCCAGAAGATGTCAACTTTACTTGATTTTAATTACTTGATTTTAATTTTCAAAGTGTGTGTTTTAAGTCATTAAGTCTGAAATCTGCACAACGACCATGTTCGCCTAACAGTTTGGAAATCCACTTTCTCCATCAGCACATATGCCATTTGACCCTTTTGGTCCTAAGTTTGCAATTTATTTTGAAAATTAAAATTATTCTTTTTCTCTACTTGTTTATAATATATAAATAGAAAGTAATTTAAATTATAAAATGTCTAAGTGCAATTAACTTTTTCTTTTCCTTTCTTCCTTTTTTTTTGGAGGAGTTTCACTCTTGTTGCCCAGGCTGGAGTGCAATGGCGCGATCTCAGCTCACTGTAACCTCCGCCTCCTGGGTTCAAGTGATTCTCCCACCTCAGCCTCCTGAGTAGCTAGGATTACAGGCACCCACCACCACACCTGGCTAATTTTTGTATTTTTGGTAGAGACAGGGTTTCACCATGTTGGCCAGGCTGGTCTTGAATCTCTGACCTCATGATCTGCTTGCCTCAGCCTCCCAAAGTGCTGGGATTATAGGCGTGAGCCACCGTGCCCAGCTGCAATTAACTTTTTCATGTAATACTATCATCTTTTTATTGTTTCACATAATGTATCATCAATTTTCCAGAATTAAAATCAAAAGAATCAAAAGTAAGACCTTTATCAGCTTTCCCAAACTTGAGGAATTCTGGAATCTTATTCAATTAATATCTATACACAGGTGAAAAGAAGCCAACTTTGCATTTCCCTTCACACATGCAGCAGGATGAGCTGCTGGAAGTTTGTCTCATCAGGTGCTCCTGGATCTTGCCATCAAACCCAGTCTCACTGCCCTCTGACTTAGCCTGGCACTCAAGACACCCTTCAACCAATTCCTCTCCAACACGAGGGTTCTCGGACTCCAGCGAGAGGGTTGCTAAGACATAGACTGCCCCTCCTCGTCTTCACCCACCACATTTCTGCTTCAGAAGGTCTGCAGTGGCCCCATAAGTGGCCTAACAAGAGCCCAGATACAGCTACTAGTCCTGGGTCCTCGCTTTGAGAACCATGCGCCACCACAGCCTTCTTGTTTATCGAATGCTGAGGTGGAGTCACACATGCACTCTTCTCTGGATGCTCCCAAAGCTCTCCTGTTTAGTACTTGTATTCCTGATGTTCCATTCTAGGAATGCCCTTCCCAGCCATGTTCACACATTCAAATCTTACTCATATCATAAAATTGTCATTAGAGTCATCTGAACTTGGGAAACGTGGAATCTTTTAGGAAAAGTCTATCCAATCTTCATAATCACCTAGGAGTCTTTTAAAAAGCAGATTTTGGCCAGGCGTGGTGGCTCATGCCTGTAATCCCAGCATTTTGGGAGGCCAAGGCAGGTGGATCACGAGGTCAGGAGTTCAAGACCAGCATGGCCAAGATGGTGAAACCCCATCTCTACTAAAACTATAAAAATTAGCCACATGTGGTGGCAGGTGCCTGTATTTCCAGCTACTCAGGAGGCTGAGGCAGGAGACTCGCCTGAACCCGGGCGGCAGAGGTTGCAGTGAGCCAAGATCACACTACTGCACTCCAGCCTGGGAAACAGAGTGAGACTCCACCTCAAAAAAAAAAAAAAAAAAAAAAGCAGATTTCAAGGTCTGAACTTAGACCTAATAGAGCAACAAATGGGAATGGTGGCCGGAATCTGTGCTTCTCGGATGCCTTCAGTACCAGGCGAGAGTCCTCCTCAGGTGCCCGGCCTTCCTGGCCTTCTTGGGTCTCCTCCTGGAAACTCCCTATTCACAGCCTAGGGGTAAGGAGGGGTGTTACTGCTGGAGTGGAGTATCAGGGCAATGGTGTGGGCTCAGCGGTCTGAACAGCTGGAGACCACACCCTTGCGAAGGAAAGCACTGTCTACCCACTCTCCACAAGCTTCTCCAGAGCAAGATCCTAACCTTCCGGGTCCAAGGCTGTATCTGGTTCCCATCAGACTTTTGTTTTCCAACAGTAAGTATAACAGAGTACAATTAACAAGCCACTCTGGAAGTTTCTCATGTGCCCCTTAGTGAATGCCAGCGGCCCCAGCATTTCTCTCATCTGCTGTAGCTAACCTGACCAAGGTAATTTTTACAAGTTATTTTTTATCAAATAGTCTCATTAAGAAGACTCTAAGGAATGTCATATTTAATACTAGCAATTTTTAACAAATAAGTGAACACAGTGATAAACCATGACATTCCCTGCACTCAGCACTAACTAAAGGAATACAGCTGCCAACGTGGCCTGCATCATGACGGCATCCCAGCACACACCCCTCCCAGCGAGGGTGGAGAGACCCACAAACTAGCCATTCACTAAAGTAAATGAATTTTTTGTGTGTCAAGGTCTCACTCTGTTGCCCAGGCTGAAGTGCAGTGGTGCAATCATAGCTCACTGCAGCCTCAAGCCATCCTCCCACCTCAGCCTCCTAAGTAGCTGGATCTACAGGTGTGTGCCACCATGCCCGGCTAATTTAAAAAAAAATTTTTTTTTGTACAGACAGGGTCTCACTATGTTGCCCAGGCTAGTCTCAAACTCCTGTGCTCAAGCAATCCTCCAGCCTTGGACTCCCAAAGAGTTGGGACTACATGCATGAGCCACTGCACCTGGCCCTATGAATTTAACTTGGATAGTTAAAAAAGAGAGCAGAATCAGATATAGCTGTGTAAAAGAGTAGCTGCCTCGATAGTCAGATTATGAGGGATACTTAACCTCTTTTACAGTTTTTCCTATTTTGAAGATAGGCCGGGCGTGGTGGCTCATGCCTGTAATCCAAGCACTTTGGAGGCCAACAGGGGTGGATCACCTGAGGTCAGGAGTTCAAGACCAGCCTGACCAACATGGTGAAACCCTGTCTTAAAAAAAAAAAAAAATTCCAAGACAGATTTTCCTACTGCAGACGGCATGAGCCCAGAGCCATAAGTGCATATATCCAAATACACAAACCAGGATTGCTGATGATGTAGCCATTTTCTATTCACCCCATTTACTAACTCACATCAAAGAAGAATCCAGGGACAATCTTCCAAAGTGAGTGATGGACAAAACGCCTTCACGTCCCTTCCCCAGGATCCCATACCACACCACTCTTGCCTTCGTGGCACACCCACAGACTGGCTTATTCAGGACTCGCCCCAAGCCCCGCATCTAGCACGCCAGGCCTGAAAGTCCAAACAGCATTCTTTAGGCTGCCTTGCAGCTGGGGGTTCCAGATGTGACTTGGGCTCTGCCTAAATGGGACCACTTGGGAAAGATGCTTCAGGCTCAGGTCTGGTGGCAGATGAGAGGAGGGAAAGCATCCATTCTGAGGGCACAGATCACGGCTGCCTCCTCACCCTGGCAGAGGAGGCATGATTCCAGGCCTGGTGACTGCAGCAGCTTTATTCCGCAGAGCGTTGTCAGGGGCAGGGGCAGCAGCCTGATCACTGAGAGCAGCTGTGAGAAGCGACTTCCGAGAGGCCAAGCCCAGAGTCTGCTGCTTCAGTCCTCCCAGCGACTCTGGCAATCTATCCGTATCATAGAGTCATCCCTCTGGAGTTCATCAGAGAACAGGGGATGCTGTTGTTTCCAGCTGAAAGGGAGAACCAACACATCCACTCCCAGCACATTTAGTCTTTAAATAGCAACTGGAGAATTCCTTCTAAAAAGGCGCTACTCAAGCACAGTCCATGAACTGATGCTGGTTCAGGGACTGGTTGTTACAGAATAACTGTTTAGAACTGTTTATAGTACTTTGACATGCTGTGACATCTAAGCACATGTTCCCTTTTCTGGTCATTCATTTTTACATATTTTATAAAAATTCTGGTCTGCAACAGATTAGAAATAAAATAACTGGTCTTCTGTGACAGTTTTAGAAACACTGGTCTAAACAGCAATTGAAAACAACCTCTCCTCTGCCTTAAAACCTGATAACGGCTTCCCATTGAACTTAAAATAACAAAAATTCTTACCCTAGCCCTACCAGCCTCACTGGTGGCTGCCTACTCCATTTCCTACAACTCGCCTCCATGTCCTCCAGCCACATGGGTCTCTTTCCTCACAGTGGCCTCAGGGCCTTTGCACTGGCTATCCCTCTGCCAGAAGTACTCAATCCTCACCACTCTCAAACACACTGGCATGTTATAGTGGCTGACAGCCTTATCTCTATCTGGAATTCTTGATCATGTTAACTGATAATCTTGATAATTTCTTCACTTGTTTCCTCTCTCTCATTGAGTGTGAGCTCCAAATAGGTGGGAACTGTGTCTCTTGGGTTCCCCATGTCCCTGCCTCTGGAATTGCAAATGAGACATCCTCTCCTGCGCCTAATTATACCACTCCTCCAGGAAAGCCTTACTTTCCTAGCCCACATCATCTCTGCCTCATCTGACACCAGTTCAGCAAAGAGAAAATTACCCCAGCAATTCTTCTGCTCTTAGACACTAGTTTATGTGGACATTAGGCTGTATACTCTTTCAATATCAAAAGCACGCATCTGACAGGCTGCTTCTCTATCTTCCCAGTTCTTGCCAGACCGTGCATGCTGCCATAAAGACAAGTACACAGCTCAATAACGGCTGTGTGATCGTTCCCTTATTTCCTTATTACCTCATTCTTTAGTCTTTAATAGTGCTCCTCAATATTCTAATAACCTAAGAGTGGCAATTTACATCGTAAGAATTGTCATTCCCAGAGCGAAAGCCTTAGTGACTGATTCAGTTCTCACTAAATCACTATCATCATCAACAGCTGGTGCTGTGCCTTACATGAATGGAGGCATCTAATTACTGTTGATATGTGAGGCAAGTGGATCACCTGAGGTCGCAAATTTGAGCCCAGCCTGGCCAACACACAGCAACTTGCCGAAAATTGCCCCTTCTTGTTGAGCTATTTATTCACTTATTTATTTATTCTTTCTTGAGGCAGAGTCTCGCTTCAATGTACAATCTGGAGTGCAATGTGCAATCTTGGCTCACTGCAACCTCTGCCTCCCAGGTTCAAGCGGTTCTCCCACCTCAGCCTCCCAAGTAGATGAGACTACAGGCACATGCCACCACGCCCAGCTTTTTCACATTTTTGGTACAGACAAGGTTTCACCATTATTGGCCAGGCTGGTCTTGAACTCCTGACCTCAAGTGATCCACCTGCCTCAGCCTCCCAAAGTGCTGGGATTGTAGGCACGAGCCACCACGCCTAGCCATTATTTTTATTTTTTGAGACAAAGTCTCACTCTGTTGCCCAGACTAGAGTCCAATGGCACAATCTTGGCTCACTGCAACCTCTACCTCCTGGGTTCAAGCAATTCTCCTGGCTCAACCTCCTGAGTAGCTGGAACGACAGGCACACACGACAATGCCCGGCTAATTTTTTGTGTGTTTTTAGTAAAGACAGGGGTTTTCACCATGTTAGGCTGGTCTTGAACTCCTGACCTTAAGTGATCCACCTACCTTGGCCTCCTAAAGTGTTAGGATTACAGGCATGAGCCACTGTGCTCGGCTTTATCTAAATCAACTTTTATGGATGTAGAAAAACTTGCCTACTGCCGGGTGCGGTGGCTGACACCTATAATCCTAGCACTTTGGGAAGCCAACCAGTGAAACCCTGACTCTACTAAAACACAAAAAATTAGATGGGCAGAGAAGCATGCACCTGTAGTCCCAGCTCCTTGGGAGGCTGAGGCAGGAGAATTGCTAGAACCCAACAGGCGGATGTTGCAGTGAGCCAGGATTGTGCCACTGCACTCCAGCCTGGGTGACAGAGTGAGACTTGCCCACTTATGCTATTTATTTTGTTAATACTGTACTATCACACGCATATTTTAAGTCACATATAAAATACATGAATATTGATATAATGCTTTTTTCCACTATCCAACTTCCTAAAATCAGTTTTATTTGAACTCTTCATATTTATCTTCAACATCAGTGTCTTCTTTGCCACAAAAACAGTTTATCAATCTACAAGTTTCCCATAGCATATCATCTTCAGTTTGGCCCAAATTGTGAGATAATATAGCATCTAAATCATCTATGATGCTGTCACTAAAATTCAATTCCAAGTCATAGTCACTCGTGACAACAGAGCAGTTGTTTTTTATTTGTCCTCCAGGTATAATGTGATTTGTAAATGTAACACTTGCTGTGTCGCTTTCTTGGTGAGATATACAAGATTCATTTGTCCTGACATCTAACACAACCATGAGGTCAGACCCCCAGGAACACTTTGCTTGATGTGAGCCAGCCAGCTCTCTCCTTTTCTCCTGTTCCCCTCAGGGACCTCCATAAGTATCCCACACCAGCCCTGACTGAGGTCATCTCAGGCAAACATGCTCTCCTAAACAGTGCTTCATTGTTCAGAAGAAAGGAAATGAACGAGCACCCTGGAAAATGGCAGGAGTTTCCCTCGCATGCAGGGGACGATTTTAGAGAGAAAGCTCTGCCTTGGAGGCATGGAGCAGAATGCTGAGCAACAGCAGATCCGGGGAGCAGAGAGGCCTCCCCAGCCAGCAGACCTGTGCACGTGCCCACGGCAGGGCTGGCTGCAGGCGCTCTGCAGCACAGCTTCCCCTGCTTCCTCCTGCCATCCTCACCCAGATCTCACGGGCACCCAGAGGGCCTGGGGCTTCCTTTCATGTTTTCAGCCATGTTCTTAGTAGACGAGCCATCAGGAAAATGCCCCGCCGTGAGTGGAGCGGCGCTGTACAGTGTATTATATATAACTATGGCACTATGATGACTCATGATGTTGAGAACAACTAAGCATATATGAATTACAAGCCTTAAAAGAGGGTCTTAGATTAGCTTTCAAATTATTCTACGTACCTCGTATTAGCTCATAAATATTCATGTCCATAAGTTCACATATTAGTGCAAGAGAACCAGATTTTCTGTCACTGAAAAAGAAAGCAAGTTTTAGAAATAATTTTTCTTGCCTTAATCAGAAAATATAACCCAATATTTAATTCATTTGTAAACATTTCTAGTAAACATAAGGCACTCCCACATGAAATACTACAGCGAAATTGCTAAAACAGTAAAGGCTTTGATTTTAAATCAGTATTTCAGGTACAATTAATAAAAATACGAGCAAAACCCAACTCTGAACAAAATTCTAAAAGTCAAGCCGGGCATGGTGGCGCATGCCAGTAGTCCCAGCTACTCGGGAGGCTGAGGTGAGAGGATCGCTTGAGCCCAGGAGTTCTGGGCTGTAGTGCGCTATGCCGATCGGGTGTCTGCACTAAGTTCGGCATCAATATGGTGACCTCCCGGGAGCAGGGGACCACCAGGTGGCCTAAGGAGGGGTGAACCGACTCAAGTAGGAAACGGAGCAGGTCAAGACTCCCGTGCTGATCAGTAGTGGGATCTCGCCTGTGAATAACCACTGCACTTCAGCCTGGGCAACATAGAGAGACCCCATCTCTAAAAAAAAAATAAAATAAAATAAATTTTAAAAAGTCGAAAACATATATATCTTCAAAATATACAATTAACTATCAGCAGAACGAAGAAAAAGGTTGGGGAGATGGCAAGCAAAACAAAAAAAGAGGCCAGGTGCAGTGTTTCACACCTGTAACCCCGCTCTTTGGGAGGCTAAGGTGGTGGATCACTTCAGGTTAGGAGTTTTGAGACCAGCCTGGCCAACAAAGTGAAACCCCATCTCTATGAAAAATACAAAAATTAGCTGGGCATGGTGGCATGCCTGTTGTTACAGCTACTCGGGAGGCTGAGGCAGAAGAATTGCTTAAAACTGGGAGGTGGAGATTGCAATGAGCCAAGTTCGTGCCGCTGTACTCCAGCCTGAGCGACCATGTCTCAAGACCTTGTCTCAAAAAAAGAAATAAAAAAAAATTAATTCATGCTCCATGACTGCAAATTTAATTTTAATTTAGCTAAATTCCTTCCATGTAATTGGGATAAATCACAATGGAAGAGTAAAAACCAAAAACCAGTCAGGGGAAAAAGAAAAATGAGTCACATTACAAAGTGTGTGATATCCATGCTGACACAGAATGGGGACAGATACTGCTGGCTGAGCCACCAACTTCTCCTGAGTTCAAGCAGGCCCTTAAAGGGTTCCCAGAGTCGTGAGCAGGAGCCTGTATCCCCAGACCCTACTCTGGGTGCCTCCAGTCTGGCTGGAAGGGGGCTTGGTTGTTAGGAGCCCCACGTGAGACTCTGGACAGAAGCACTTTGTAAAGGGTGTGGAAAGCACGTGATGTGCATGCAGTGTTGAGACCATTACATACAAACTGCAGTCTCTAGACCTGGCCCAAACTGACTTCTAAGAATGCTACAGGACAGGAAGTCACACAGTTATAAAAAGACACTTCACTTTGAGTTTAAAACCATTCCATCCTCTGATTAAAATCGACTAGACTTTAACTGGCAGTGCCTGGAGTTCCTTGGCTGATCTTACAGGCCAGCCACCCTTAGAGGCACAGAGAAGCTTCTACACCAAGGTGCCCCCCTCTCAGAGTGGCAGTGCCCTTCTAGTCCACAACATCCCCAAATCCTGCAGCCTGACTCCCTGGCTCAGTGGGGTCTGCAAGCACAACACAAAGCTGCCAGGAAGAAGGCTTCCCAGGCTCAAGCAGGCACTGAGGGATAAGCTGTGCTCTGCCTTCTTGATTGATAGATAAACTTTATGGAAACTATTCTATAATTAGAAGAGAAGTGAAAACTCCCCAGAAATGTTATCAATTATAGTAAGAAAGACTACAGGAGACTGTTCAGAAATGGCAACTGGCAGGGACAGAGTGAGAATGTACAATCCCTGAAATAACACAACAGTGCTTTCCCAGTAGGCCAAAATTCACATTCAAGGCCTCAGCAGCCTAACTGAGCTACAGGAGACTATTTGCATGACAGATGCTTTTATGATGTGAAGTCACCTAAATGAAGGCATTTCCACATTAAGAATCAGATGCCGGCTGGGCGTGGTGGCTCAAGCCTGTAATCCCAGCATTGTGGGAGGCTGAGGTGGGCAGATCACCTGAGGTCAGGAGTTCAAGACCAACCTGGCTAACAGTGAAAACTCCATATCTACTAAAAATACAAAAATTAGCCGGACATAATGACTGGCACCTGTAATCCCAGCTACTCGGGAGGCTGGGGCAGGAGACTGCTTAAAACCAGGAGGCAGAGTTTGCAGTGAGCCAAGATTTCGCCACTGAACTCCAGCCTGAGTGACAGAGACTCCATCTCAAAAAAAAAAGACAGAGAGAGAGAGAATCAAATGCACATTTTTCCAAATAAAAATGTGATATAAGATGAAGTGAAAATGGTTACTCTCTGAGCTACAAAGCAGATATTCAAAATGTCTACCATGGTTTCCTTTCTTACCAGATTATTTTCATCAAATTTAGATAACTTTTCAAGCTCCAGATATACTTACAAAACCACTTCATGCAACGTAAGAATGTTTGGGTGTGGATTCAGGCGCCTCAGTGCTTGGATCTCTCGTAGGCTGTTGACTTGCTCAATACTATCGTGTAGGTAAAAATGGATAGCTCATTCACAATTTAGGTCAACTTCGAAATTAGAATTACTTATTATTCAGGATCACAATTTTAAAACTCACAAGTATTTCAAGCAAGTTAATCAGGTTTTATTTCCCATTAGAAACTGAAGTTAAGCACACCTCATTGCTGCATTAAAAAAATCAAGGTTCTTATAGCTTAGAACATATGTTAAAATTTTTCCCATCTAAGATCCTGAAATAATACTAGGTAGTTTATTTTACATATTAACAAAAAGAATTAGACAATAAAACTTATGATTAAATTTATTAATAAGATTAATAATTAAGATTTATTCTTCAGTTTATAGATATACTATCTGAAAATGAGCATTCCAAAGTTCCAGGAGGAGACCCACCCCTCCTTTTTTTTTTTTTCCTGAGAGTCTCACTCTGTCATTCAGGCTGGAGTGCAGTGATGCAATCATGTCTCACTGGAGCCTCAACCTTTCAGGCTCAGGTGATCTTCTGACCTTAGCCTCCTCAGTAGCTGGGACCACAGGTCCATGCCACTATACCTTCTCAAACTCCTGCACGCAAATGATCTGCCCGCCTCAGACACCCAAAGTGCTAAGATTACAAGCATGAGCCACTGCGCCCAGCCTCCTTCTTATTTTTAACGACTTCTTTTTTTTTTTTTCTTTCCGATATCTTTCTTTTTTTTTTTGAAACGGAGTTTCCCTCTTGTTGCCCAGGCTGGAATGTGATGGTGCGATCTCAGCTCACTGCAACCTCCACCTCCCAGGTTCAAGTGATTCTCCTGTCTCAGTTTCCCAAGTAGCTGGAATTGCAGGTGTGCGCCAACACGCCTGGCTAATTTTTATAATTTTAGTAGAGGCAGGGTTTCACCATGTTGGCCAGGCTGGTCTCTAACTCCTGACCTCAGTTAATCCACTCTCCTTGGCCTCCCAAAGTGCTGGGATTACAGATGTGAGCTACCGCACCTGGGCCTCTTTTCCATTTCACTCACCTGGTGACAAGCATTCTCTTGGCTCGTGTCTTATTAGAGGCTCTTCTTTATGAAGACTGCTCTGCCAATACAAATCATGCCAATACAGGGCAATCAGGCTCAAAGCCTGAGGGTGGCTGTCACTGCCCTCTAGACAGACCTTTTTTGAGAATGCTACTTACCACAGTGGGCCCATGGGGTCACACCCAGTTGAACAATTCAATTCACCTAGAAATTTTCATCTCAGGGGCTCCAAAAGGAACTAACTGTGGGACTGTTTTTTACAGCTAGCAAATTCTGTTCTAGCAACTTTTCACATATAGTGGAAAGCTCAACATTTTGTGTTTGAAGAGCAGTTATACCCAGTAGTATTAGTGTAGTTTTAAATCAATATGGCTGAGGCTGGGCGTAGTCACTCATGCCTATAATCCCAGCACTTTGGGAGGCCTAGATAAGCGAATTGCCTGAGGTCAGGAGTTCCAGACCAGCCTGGTCAACATGGTGAAACTAAAATACAAAAAAAATACAAAAAATACAAAAATTAGCCAAGGGCAGTGGCATGTGCCTGTAATCCCAGCTACTTGGGAGGCTGAGGCAGGAGAACTGCTTGAACCCGGGAGGCAGAGGTTGCAGTGAGCTGAGATTGTGCCATGGCACTCCAGCCTGGGTGAGAGTGAGACTCCATCTCAAAATATAAATAAGTAAATAAATAAGGCTGAATATTTTAAGTCACTCTCATGTTAGCCAACAAATAGAAGCCTGACAATAGAATAGCCTGAAGAGTCTAAGAATATTTCTGACTAAAAGTTATGGCCCCCATTTTCATTACTAGATTGTATTTCCTCTCTCACATCCAAGTTGTTACTCAAAATGTTAGCAACTCGCACAACAGGTCCACGACCAAATCAGAAAAGACCCAGTCCACCATGCTGGAGCCGGGTCCTCAAGGTGGCCAGAACTAGGGAGTGCTGAACAGGGGGCCCAGGGGACACTCAGGAGGCTCCGGACAGTAGCTATTTACCAATGAATATGAATCATTCGATATTCTACAATGCACAGAACAGAAAAAAAAAATTCCAGACCAAAATGCCAAGAGTGTTGAGATAGAGAAATTCTGCTTCAGGTAGAAAGAACAAAAAGCTAACAAGCTAGCAGTAGTTCTAACTTTTGAATGTCCTATCTGAAAAACTTAGTTTTCATAACTGGACAGCCAAACAGCCATGCTATTTAGACAAATATCCACTCTTCTCAGCTGTAACAGAAAAACCAGTTATCACACCCCTGAAACATATTTTGCTTATTATAGACAGGATTCTTTCATGTCTCCACAGGCATTCACTGAGAAATAATGAACTAAGACAAACATTTAGAAAGGCACATTTTCCTGGATTACTGCTAGATACCAGGATCTAGCAACTGTTCAAATAACAGTGCTTAATAACATTCAAGTCAACTCTGTCCCCTCTTTTAAAATCATGAAAAAAATATAAAAAATATGGGAAGTAACCACTTTTCTTTGCCTTGGAGTTGCTTTGAATTTTGTGGTCAGGTAACATTCAGTTTGTTTATTGCTCTGTTGGAAACAAAATACCACAGAATTGAACATAAGAGGAATGTAGGCAGCCTCTGCTCCAAAAAAAACCAAGATGACATTTACCGTAATTAGAATTTTTCTACAAATGGAACAAATTATGATTATCAGGACTCAGACTTTTTTAAAAAATTTAAAAGATCAGCCAGGCACAGTGGCTCATGCCTGTAATTCCAGCACTTTGTGAAGTCGAGGTGGGTGGATCACAAGGACAGGCATTCGAGACCAGCCTGGCCAACACAGTGAAACCCTGTCTCTACTAAAAATACAAAAAATTAGCCAGGCGTGGTGGAGGGAGCCTGTAATCCCAGCTACTAGGGAGGCTGAGGCAGAGGTTGCAGTGAGTCGAGATCATGCCACCGAATTCCAGCCTGGGTGACAGAGCACGACTCCGTCTCAAAAAAAAAAAAAAATTTAGATCAGTTATGAAATTTCAACATTTCATCTTATTGGATGAATTTTATGGAAAACAAATCTATCTAACCAGTACAATCTATATGAAGAAAGTCCTCAGTTAAAGCAAAGCAGAAAAAGAAATGGCTATATTACTATTAGACAAAGTAGACTGCAAAATAAGGAAGATTACTACTTAGGATTTCATGATGATAAAAAAAAGGCTCAATACATAAGGAAGCAATGACAACTGTAAATGTGTATGTGCTAAATAAGAATTTTTTTTTGTTTTTAGACAAAGTCTTATTCTGTCATTCAGGCTGGAATGCAGTGGCGTTATCTCAGCAACCTCCCTAGAGGTTGATCACTGCAAACTCCATCTCCCAGGTGCAAGTGATTCTCCTCCCTCACCCTCCTGAATAGCTGGGATTACAGGTGCCTACCATCATGCCAGGCTATTTTTGTATTTTTAGTAGAGACAAGGTTTCATCATGTTGGTCAGGCTAGTCTCGAACTCCCAACCTCAGGTGATCCACCCCACCTTGGTCTCCCAAAGTGCTGGGATTACAGGCATGAGCCACGGCACCCAGCCTTTTTTTAGTTTTTGGGATGGAGTCTTGCTCTGTTGCCCAGGCTGGAGTGCAGTGGAGCAATCCTGGTTCACTGCAATCTCCATCTCCCAAGTTCAAGCGATTCTCCTGCCTCAGCCTCCCAAGTAGCTGGGATTACAAGCACCTGCCACAACACCTAGCAAATTCTTGTATTTTTAGTAGAGACAGGGTTTCACCACATTGGCCAGGCTGGTTTCATACTCCTGACCCCAAGTGATACACCAACCTCAGCTTCCCAAAGTGCTGGGATTATAGGCATGAGCCACTGTGCCTGGCCTAAATAAGAGAATTTTAATATACATAAAGGAAAAGTTGACAGAACTGAAGAAAAAGATGAAGATTTTAGCACCCTATTCCCATAATTGATTGAACAATTAAAAAAAAAATCAGTAAAGATACAGAAGATCCTAACAGCATTATTAACTACCTGTTCTAATTGACATTTATAGAACAGTATATTCAAAAACTGTATGTAAAATATTCTTTTCAAGTATATATGGAATATTCATCCATATAGATAATGTGCTGAAGCATAAGGTAAGTCTCAATACATTTCAAAAGACTGAAAACTTTACAGAACGTGTTCTCTGATCACCATGGATTAAATTAGAAATCAGTAATAGTAAGCTATCTAGAAGAGTCTCAAAAATTTGGAAATTAAACAATAAAAAAGAAATCACAAGGGAAATCAGAAAATATTTCAAACCAAATAAAGCACAACATATAGAAATGTATAAGATGCAGCTAAAACAGGGTTTAGAAAGATATCTATGTATAAATACTAAAGGAAGAAAGAGTTAAAATCAAGTATCTAAATGTCCCTCTTGGCCGGGCACAGTCGCTCACGCCTGCAATCCCAGCACTTCAGGAGGCTGAAGCAGATGGATCACTTGAGATCAGGAATTTGATACCAGCCTGTCTAACGTGATGAAACCCCGCCCCTACCAAAAATATAAAAATTAGCTGGGCATGGTGGTGCGTGCCTGTAATCCCAGCTACTTGAGAGGTTTAGGCAGGAGAATTGCTTGAACCTGGGAGGCGAAGGTTGCAGTCAGCCAAGATCCTGCAGTGAGCCAAGATCCGAGGCAGGTGGATCACCTGAGGTCAGGAGTTCGAGACCAACCTGGCCAACATGACGAAACCACGTCTTTACTAAACATACAAAAATTAGCTGGGCATGGTGACACGCTCCTGTATTCCCAGCTACTGGGGAGGCTGAGGCAGGAGAATTGCTTGAACCTGTGAACCTGGGAGGCGGTGGTTGCGATGAGCCAAGATTACCCCATTGCACTCCAGCCTGGACAACAAGAGTGAAACTCCGTCTCAAAGACAAAAACATAGCTGAAACTAAAGCAAACAAATAAATGGAAAGATGGTTATACCATGTTCATGAATTGCAAAGTTCAATATTGCTAAGATATGCATTCTTGGCTGGCAAGTTGGCACACGTCTGTAATCTCAGCACTTTGGGAGGCTGAGGCAGGTTGATCACGAGGTCAGGAGATCCAGACCATCCTGGCCAACATAGTGAAACCCCATCTCTAATAAAAATACAAAAATTAGCCAGGCATGGTAGTAGCCGCCTGCAGTCCCATCTCCTCAGGAGGCTAAGGCAGGAGAATCGCTTGAACCCAGGAGGTGGAGGTTGCATTGAGCTGAGATCATGCCCCTCACTGCACTCCAGCCTGGGCAACAGGGCAAAACTCTGTCTCAAATAAAAAAAAAAGATATGCATTCTTTTCCAAATTGAACTATAGATTCAATACAATCCTATTCATAATCCCAATATACCTAGCTAATTTTTGTATTCTTAGTTGAGTCAGGATTTTACCATGTTGCCCAGGCTGGTCTTGAACTCCTCTGGGCTCAAGTGATCAGCCCACCTCGGCCCACCAAAGTGCTGGGATTACAGGTGTGAGACATCGTGACTGGGCTGTTTTATTTTTTAAAACAATTGATGAGCTATACTCCTACAATCCCCACAGAAAAAAAAAATTGAGCTGATTCAAAAATGTATATGGATGTACAAAGGACTTAGAGTAGGCAAAATTGTCTTTGAAAAGATGAAGAGTCAGATTCCGGCAGCTGGGGCTTCAGGAGCCCTGGAACCGGGATAAGAAAAAAAAGAAAAGAAAAGATGAAGAAAGCTGGAAGGCTTATAGTATCTGACTTCAAAACTTACTGTTAAGCTACATCAATCAAAACAGTGTGGTACTGGCATAACAACAGTCAAAGAGAACAATGAAACAGAATAGAGTCCAAAACAGACCTATATTTTTGCAGTCAATTAGCTTTTGATGAAATAACCCAGAGGGCGAGGAAAGTCTTTTTTTAACAAATGATGTTGGAACAACTGGATATTCATTTGGGGGAAAAAAATGATGCTTGATCCCTACTGCACACCATTCACAAAAATTAATTTAAGATGGGTCACAGAGCTAAATATAAAAAGTTAAAATGATAAAGTTTTTAGAAGAAAATACAGGACAATATATTCACAACCTGGAAGTAGGCAAAAATTTATTCTAAGAAAGCAGAAAACAATAACCATAAAAAAATTCCATAAGTTGGACTTCACTGACATTAAAAAACTTCAGCACATGAAAAGATCCCATAAAGAAAATGGACAGGCAAACCACAGACTTGGAGAAACTAATTGTAAAACATATCTGATAAAAGACTTCTATACAGAATATATAAAGAACTCCTAAACACACAAGCAACCTAATTTTTAAAATTAGGTTTTCTTTTTTTCTTCCTTAGGATGGGTTGTTTCTTGATTCTTAAGGTCTAAATTTTTAAAGGGGCAAAAACTTGGACAGACAATTCATAAATGAAGACACATGAATGGCCAATAGGTACGTGATCAAGTGTTCATCATCATTAGTCATCAGGGAAGTAGATATTAAAACTACCGTTAGATAATTCTACACAATCATCAGAATGGTTTAAACTTAAAAGACTAACATCGAATGCTGGTGAGGATATGGAGCAACTGGAATTTTCATTCTTTGCCAGTGGTAATGTAAAAAGCTACAATCACTTTGAGAAAAGGCTTGTCAGTTTCTTATAAAGTTAAAAATATACCTACCCTTCAATCCAGTGATTCTGTTTCTAGGTAACTGCCTAAGAAAAAATGAAAACATGTATGTACAAGTAGAATTTCTATATTTCTTTTGTTGTTTTTTTTTGACAGCATCTTGCTCTGTCACCTAGGCTAGGGAGTATAGTGGTGTGATCATGGCTCATTGTAGCCTCAACTTCCCAGGCTCCAGCAATGCTCCCATCTCAGCCTCCCAAGTAGCTAGGACTTCAAGAGTGAGCCACTATACCCTGTTTTTTTTTGTTGTGTTGTTTTGTTGTGGGTTGTGTTGTTTTGTTGTGGGTTGGGTTGGGTTGGGTTGGGTTGGGTTGGGTTGGGTTGGGTTGGGTTGGGTTGGGTTGGGTGGGGTGGGGTGGGGTGGGGTGGGGTGGGGTGGG
>CAUYQU010038065.1:0-50724 GCA_963574635.1 Cheracebus regulus | reverse complement strand
TTTACAGGCATGTAGTACACTCTATGCCCTTGTACTTCAACCAAGATATCTGTGCTGGATGTGCTCACAGGTATGTCCCAGCTCTCCACTGCTCTCACCTGTTTAGAAAAGTTTTAAGTTATTAGCCAATCAGGTTTTAGTTTAGACTGTGAGATCTGGCTCCAGCCAACAGAGATCAGACACAGCAGTAAGGACGACCTCAAATGTGAAAGAAAGAAATTTGTGTGTTTCCCTTTGTTCATTGTACTCTCGTGGCTAAATGGCTAGTAAGAGTTCCCTTCCTGCAGTCCAGGAAGTAAAAATTGCATTGCTGAAAGATCCTTTGTCTCACTGCTAATTTTTCTTTGTGGCACCGAGCATCTATTTCCAACAATCAATTATTAACTTTAGCTAGGTGCAGTGGAATCTACTTGTAGCCCCAGCTACTTTGGAGGCTGAGAGGGGCAGGATCTCTGGAGCCCAAGAGTTTGAATCCAGCCTGGGCAACATAATGAGACCCCATCTCTAACAAAATGAAATGAAATCATAAAGTATACATATACTAACTTTGATTTTCCTTTCTTTTTTTTTGAGAGAGAGTTTTGCTCTTGTCACCCAGGCTGGAATGCAATGGCATGATCTCGGCTCACTGCAACCTCTGCCTCTGGGGTTCTAGTGATTCTCCTGCCTCAGCCTCCCAAGCAGCTGGGATTACAGGCAAGTGCCACCATTCCCAGCTAATTTTTGTATTTTTAGGAGAGATGAGGTCTCATCATGTTGGCCAGGCTAAGCTCGAACTCCTGACCTCAGGCGATCTGCCTGCCTCAGCCTCCCAAAGTGCTGGGATTACAGGTGTGAGCCACTGAGCCCAGCCTGATTTTTTTCTTTTTCTTTTTCTTTTTTTTTTTTGAGATAGAGTCTCACTCTGTTGCCCAGGCTGGTATGCAGTGGCGTGATCTCGGCTCACTGCAACCTCCGCTTTGTGGGTTCAAATAGTTCTCCTACCTTAGCCTCCCTAGCAGCTTGGACTACAGGTGCACGACACCATGCCTGGCTAATTTTTGAGATGGTGTTTCACTATGTTGGCCAGGCTGGTCTCAAACTCCTGACCTCATGATCTGCCCACCTCAGCCTCCCTGATTTTCTTATTTGGAAGCCGACAATTTTCCCCAGGTGTCAGGCATTGTAGGCTTTTTCCACACTGGGTCTGAAGCAGTACGCTATGAAAACCCTTCCACAGAGGCTCTTGGCATCGGCCCAGTTTCCTCTGCTCGGATTGCCTTTTCCCACCTGCCTTGCTTGGCTGGTGCCTGATCATCTCTCAGGTCTTGGTTTAAAAGTCGCCTCCGGCCAGGCATGGTGGCCCTCACCTGTAATCCCAGCATTTTGGGAGGCTGAGGAGGGTAGATCACCTGAGGTCAGGAATTCGAGACCAGCCTGCCCAACATGGTGAAACCCCGTCTCTACTAAAAATACAAAAATTAGTCAGGCATGGTGGTGCATGCCTGTAGTCCCAGCTACTCAGGAGGCTGAGGCAGGAGAATTGCCTGAACCCGGGAGGTGGAGATTGCAGTGAGCTGAGATTGCACCACTGCACTCCATCCTGGGCAATGGAGTGAGACTCCATCTCAAAAAATAAATTTTTTAAAAGAAATTAATAAATAAAAGTTACCTCTTCCAAGAAGCCCTCTCTGAAGCCCTCCCCCTCAGACTAAGTGAGTTACCCAACCTTTGTGCTGCCACATCACAGTGCCTTGTAACTTCTTGGCTATGAGTTGGCCTCTTCCATCAGATTATGAGTCCAAGAGGGTAGGGTCTGTCTCATTCATTGGCCCTCAGACCAGTATCCCTCTGAAAATGTAAAGTGCCTATATATGTATGTATATGTGTATACACACACACACACACACACACACACACACACACACACACACACATATATATATATATATTTAACTTATTTGAGACAGAGTCTTGCTGTCACCTAGGCTGGAGTGTAGTGGCATGATCTTGGCTCACTGTAACCTCCAACTTTCGGGTTCAAGCAATTCTCTGCCTCAGCCTCCTGAGTACCTGGGTTTACAGGTGCCCAACACCATGCCCGGCTAATTTTTGTAATTTTAGTAGAGATGGGGTTTCACCATCTTGGCCCGGCTGGTCTTGAACTCCTGACCTCATGATCCACCCACCTCAGCCTCCCAAAGTACTAGCATTACAGGCATGAGCCACCACGCCTATAAAAAAAAGCATCGTAAAGTGCTTATAAATGTCAGCAGGGAAATGGGGCAAAAGGACCTTGAAGTCAGCACTGGGGCTTGTTCTCTATCAATCTTAAAATGCTAAGAGCAATCATATTTTCCGGTATCATTTCAGGGTCTCACTCATCTCAGTTGGCACTGTTATTAACTACGTTTTGCAGTTGAGGAAACTGAGGCAGAACAGAGAAGGTAAGAAACTAATCCAAGGTCACAGTGACTTCAGTGTTCTTAACCATGTGTGCTGTGTCATATTTAGCATGAAGCAAGCACACACTGAAAGGGGGCTGTTGCGTTTGTTCCTTCAAAGGGAGGGAACTATGAAGAGATGAGGCTTTTGAGACCTGGGACCTGGGGAGGGGGTCATCCGTTCCTTTGGGAGGGGGTTGGAAATCTGCCTGTTCTTCTTGAGTTCTGGGTCTCCAGGTGTGAGTCCATGTCTTCACAGGCGCAGGCCCCAGAGTCCAGAAGGAAAGTGGGTGTATGTGGCTTGAGGTGAATCAATTCAGTGTAATTGAGACGCAGACTGGGGAGGAGCAGCCCAGCCAGGCAGCATAAAGGGTCTCAGGTTGCAAAGGGGTCTTCAGGGACTACCATAATGAAACTTAGCTGGGGCCAGGGTCCCTACCAGGCATCTTATTTACATATCTCCCTTGACGGGGAGCTTGCCCATCTCAGGGTCGTTTTCACTGCGGGGGCTCTGACCATGCCAAGTTCTTGTGTCTGCTGAGCTGATGCCTGCCTCCCTGCAGCTGCCTCAGGGCACGGTGCTCTGGGCCTTACAGCGTTGCCCCTTCTCTTCTTTCTCCCTGCAGCTCTTCCAGGAGCTGAGTGAGTGTCTGGGCTTTCCTGGTCTTCAGCCAGGGCTCCTGCCTCTCTCCTGTTTGTCCCAACCCCCAGTCCTGACAGTCAAGGCCTTTAGTACTTGACCCCATCTCGTTCACTCTTCTAGGCTCCTGGCCCACAAGCCCCCTCCCTGGCCCAGGGCCCCATTAGCCAGTTACCTCATTACTGAATGGATCCTCCCCTGTCTGTGCGTCTCCCCGTGAGGTTTCAGGCCCCTGCCAAGGGTAGCCCCCAGGGCAGGGCCTCTCTGCCCTCCACTCTGCTGCAGTCTGCTCACCGCCCTTAGCACAGGCTGGGGCTAACACCGTCTGCATTCCTTTCCTGCGACTGCCATGACAAATTACTGTAAACTTGGCAGCTTACAAAACCAGAAATTAATTCTCTCACAGTTCGGGAGGCCAGAGCCCAGAATCAAGGTGTTGGCAGGCTGGTTCCCTCCAGAGGCTCTTGGGGAGAATCCATCCCAGGCCTCCCTCCCAGCTTCCAGGGGCTGCCAGCAACCCTTGGTGTTCCCTGGCTGAGGGTTTCATAACTCCAGTCCCTGCCTACGTCTCCACATGGCCTTCTTCTCTCTGTGCCTTCATGACTGTGATGTCCCTGTTTTCTATCTTATAAGTACACCAGCCATTGCATGCAGGATCCACCCTAAATCTAGAGTGATTACATCTTGATCCTTCACTTAATTGTGTCTGCAAAAACCTTATTTCCAAAAAAGATCACATTCGCAAGTGCTAGGGGTTAGGACTCAGATGCATCTTTTTTGGGGATCACAAGTCAACCCGCTGCAACCATCCCATCAGTCTAGTTGTGTGTCGACGTGTCCGTGGTCAGGGAGGGTGTCTCCTTCACCTCCACATCCCCATGGAAAATGCTGAGAGGAGTGGAATCTTGTTCATGGATTTGATGACTGGGAATCCAAGCAGTGTGCCCAGAGCAGATATGTTGGGACACTGAGTATAGGGGCGGGGCACAGGTGAGGGCCCACAGATCCATGGGCTGGCTTCACTCACGCTCCCAGCACCAGCTTCTCTGGAGAGGGTTGTAGAAGCTGCTCCTGCCAGGCACTGAGGCCTGCCTGTGAGCCAGGCAGGGGACCCAGCAACTGGTAGCTGGTGGGAGCTTGGGGCCTTGTGGGTGAGATCTAGCCTGGACAATAAGGGGCTGAGGGATCATAGGGGTGGGGATAGGGGTAGCAGGCAGGCCCCAAGGCTGTTTTGACTCAAATAGAGGCAGCAGGGAGGCGTGGTTTGGGTGTCTGAGAACCCCGAGGAGCCTAGGTGACTGGCTGGCCATCTGCGGCCCACAAACCTGGCCAGCCTCCCTGTCCTGCCCTCCAGGGCAGCGGAGGCCCTCGTGGCCACCTCATCCCCACTCTCAACACTCCCTGGAGGCTGGTGGCAGCCAGGCTGCCCTGGGTGTGTGCAGGGTGGCTGGAATGGGAGATCCCTGCCTTGCATCCAGAGCTGTGGCTCCTTTCTGAGCTTTCTCCAACCAAGGTGATCCTGGCGACAGGTGGAGGGGCAGCTCAGGTGTCTTGTGGAAGTAGAGATGAGTAGTCACTGGGAGGGGGTCACAATAGGAGGGAAGGGCAGCTAAGGCCAGCACTGGGAGAGCAAGTCCCTGCCACCCCTGCTGGGCTCCGCCTGGCCCCGTGAGTGCTGGCCCCCCGCACGGGCCCAGCTCCTCAGTATCACTCTCGGCACCCGCAGGGAGCTCTCCGAGGACCTGTGCTGTGGACAGCTGCTTCCAGGGCCTATATCCTCACCCTGGCATGGAGGCAGGGGCCATCAGGCATGTTGCGGCATGATGGGAGTCCTCACTGGGAACAAAGGGAAAGGAAAGGGCTCCTCAGGAGAGAAAGCGCTCAGGACTTGGAGCTAGGACTGGTGGACTACACGTGGCCAGGCCCAGGGGTTTTCGCTGTCCTGGACTTGGGTTCCTCCTTGGCAAAAACAGAAACAGCATCGCCTTCACGGATGGGCGTCAAGGAGATAATGGATAAGGAGAGGGTTTGAGACATGCCTGACAGTTCCCAGCTGTTGTGGCTTACAGTGCTAAAATCCCTTCACATGATAAATGCTGAATCTTCGTAAACCTCCTCCGTGTATGTGGCCAGAACCCATGTGAGTGCAGGACGGTCCACAGCCTCTCCCTCCTCCCTCGCTGGAAAGGAGGACTCTGGATCTCAGGAGGTGGGAGGAAGGGGGTTGGAGAAGCCAGAGGCAGGGCCGATTCACACTGGGAAGGCCAGTGGGCTCATGCTAGAGAAAAATATCATACACGAAAAGGTGACAGGAGGGCTGGGTGTGGCGGCTCACACCTGCAATCCCAGCACTTTAGGAGGCCAAGGCGGGCAGATCACGTGAGGTCAAGAATTTGAGACCAGTTTGGCCAACATGATGAAACCCCATCTTTACAAAAAATACAAAAATTAGCCGGGAGTGGTGGCACGCACCTGTAATCCCAGCTAGTTGGGTGGCTGAGGCATGAGAATCGCTTGAACCCAGGAGATGGAGGTTGCAGTGAGCCAAGATCATGCCACTGCACTCCAGCCTGGGTGATAGAGTGAGACTCTGTCTCATTTAAAAAAAAAAAAAAAAAAAAAGCCGGGCACATACAGTGGCTCACGCCTATAATCCTAGCACTCTGAGAGGCTGAGGCAGGTCTTGAACTCCTGGAGTTCAGGACCAGCCTGGTCAAATGGTAAAACCCCGTCTCTACTGAAAATGCAAAATTAGCCAGGCATAGTGGTCGGGGCTTGTAATCCCAGCTACTAGGAGGCTGAGGCAGAGAATTGCTTGAACTCAGTAGGCGGAGGTTGCAGTGAGCTGAGATCGTGCCACTGTACTCCAGTCTGGATGACATACAGAGACTCTGTCTCAAAAGAAAGAAGATGACGATGGGGGAGGGAAGTGGGCTGCTGAGAAGCGTGAACTGAGGGCGTGGGAAGGAGCTTGGAGCTGGGGCAGAGAGAAATCTGGGGAGCAGCAGACATGGGTAAGAGAATATGGGAAGGAGAGATGCTTCCCAGGCATGATGAATGAACTTCTTGGGTTTTCTAGAGAGGAAAGATGTTTAGCCAGTTTAGATGCTAGACTGGTGTTTCTTGAAATATCCTAAGACAGAGTCTGAAAGTGGCGTATATTATCCAAAAAAAGTGTTTCCCAAAACTTTCCAAGGTGGGCTTGTTCTGGAACAGTGCTCCCTACTCTGCGAGCCTCGGAGTTGGCATGGAGTTGGCATGACGGGATGTGGTGCTGCAAGACCCGGCTCTGGAACTGTGGGTCTCAGCAGAGGGTGTCTGGGAGCCACGCTCATGCCCATGCAGCCATTCCCAAGAGGCCCTCAGCTGTTCAGACTTCCCCCTAGAAGCCAGCACTGCTCCAGAGGAAGCTTTGGCTCTGCCTGGGAACTCTGGAAATTTCTTTGTGCCCAGCCTCAGTTATCTCATAAAGTGGGATCATCTGCCCCAACAGCAGCAATGCCATGAGGATTACACAAGATCATACGTAAGAAAGCACTTTGAACAATGTCAAATATATAAATTATGTTATTATTATTTCAAAGAAAAGATGTGGCAAGGGTAACAGCTGCAGCTCTTATTGGCTGATGACTTGCTATACACAAGGCATAACCCCCTTTAATGGTCCACCAACCTCATTAGTGAGAACAGCTTCATCCTTCTTTTACAGATGGAGGGCATTTAGCTCAGGGAAGGGAAGCCATTGGCCCAGAATGGTAACTCAAGTTCATGTAATCCTGACCCCAAAGCATTACTCTGAGCATCTCCAAAAGTGAAAGAGTTAAGGCCAGATGTGGTGGTTCACACCTATAATCCATATTCTTTGGGAAGAAGAGGCAGAAAGATCATATGAGCCCACAAGTTCAAGACCAGCCTGGGTAACATAAGGAGACCCCCGTCCACCCCCCACCCATCTGTACCGAAACAAAAAATTTTTTTCTTAATTTCTACCAGCCATGTTAGCACACACCCCCAAAAAATTTTTTTTAGAAAGATTCTCACTCTGTTGCCCAGGCTGGAATGCAGTGGCACAGTCTTGGCTCACTGCAACCTCTGTCTCCCAGATTCAAGCAATTCTCCTGCCTCAGCCTCCCAAGTTGCTGGGATTATAGGTGCCTGCCACCATGCCCAGCTAATTTTTTGTATTTTTAGTAGAGATGGGGTTTCATCATGTTGTCCAGGCTGGTCTCAAACTCCTGACATCATGATCTGCCCACCTTGGCCTCCCAAAGCCCTGGGATTACAGCCGTGAGCCACTGCTCCCGGCCATGACAAAAAAAATTTTAAAGGCTAGGCAGGGTGGCTCATGGCTGTAATCCAAGGGTTTTGGGAGGCTGAAGCGGGTGGATCACTTAAAGTCAGGAGTTCGAGACCAGCCTGACCAACATGGTGAAACCCCTGTCTCTACTAAAAATGCAAAAAATTAGCCGGGCGTGGTGGCATGTGCCTATAATCCCAGCTACTCAGGAGGCTGAGTCAGGAGAATCCCTTGAACCTGGGAGGCAGAGGTTGCAGTAAGCCGAGATTGCACCATTGCACTCTGGCCTGGGGGACAAGAATAAAACTCTATCTCAAAAAAAAAAAAATTGTTTTTTAAATAGCTGGGCTGGCTACCCTGGGTACACTGCCTATGGGGTAGCTCTGCTCCACAAGGAGCAGTACCAAAAAGACAAAGAAAAAAAAAAATAGCTGAGCATGGTGACACATGCCTGTAGTCCCAGCTATTTAGGAGGCTGAGGTGGAAGGAAGGCTTGAGCCCTGTAATTCGAGGCTGCAGTGAGCCATGATCTTGCCACCACACTCGAGCCTGAGTGATAGAGCAAGACTGTCTCTTGAAAAAGAAAAACAAACGTGAAAGAGTTGAGCCTGTGGGATGCACAGGGCAGACAAGTGGCTGGTGAGCTGAGTCAGGGCCTGGAAAGTGGAGAACTGAGGCCAGGTGCAGTTGATCAACGCCTATAATCCCCACTGTATTAGTTCATTCTCACGCTGCTAATAAAGAAACACCCAACGCTGGATAATTTACAAAGAAAGAGAGGTTTAAAGGACTCACAGTTCCACATGGCTGGAGAGGTCTCACAATCATGGCAGAAGGTGAAAAGCACATCTTACATGGTGGCAGACAAGAGAGAAAATGAGAGCCAAGCGGAGAGAGGTTTCCCCTTATAAAACCATCAGATCTCGTGAGACTTACTACCACGAGAACAGTATGGAGGAACCACCCCCATGGTTCAATTACTCCCACTGGGTCCCTCCCACAACACTTAGGAATTATGGGAGCTACAATTCAAGATGAGATGTGGGTGGGGAACACAGCCAAACCATATCACCACCACTTTGGGAGGCCAAGGAGGGAGGATCACGAGCCCAGGAGTTCATGACCAGCCTGGTCAACATTGCAAAACCCATCTCTACAAAAAGACAAAAAATTGGCCACGCATGGTGGCAAGAGCCTGTAATCCCTCCTGTACTCAGGAGGCTGAGGTGAGAGGATCACCTGAACCTGGGTGGTAAAGGCTGCAGTGAGCTGTCTTTGTGCCACTGCACTTCAGCCTGGGCAACAGAGTGAGATCCTGTCTTAAAGAAAAAGAAAAAAGTGACAAGCCACTTGCTGGAGCGCTGGTCTTAGGGCCCAACTGTGCGACCTTGGGGGCCTTTCCTTTCTAATCTCTTCACCCACCCATAAGTGTCACTGACTCCATGCACAACATCCCTGTGGGGCTGAGACGGAGCGTGTTTCAGGCCAGACCTCAGGGCAGGGCCTCCCCTGACATGCCCTGCTCTTCAGGATCCGGTCCCAAATGTCTGTCTCAGAGGCCAAGGAAGGATGAGTAGGGGCTCTGCTGGGAGATGGTGCGAGCAGGCCTACTTCAGGTAGACAGATACAGCTGTGGCCATCCCACCAGGACAGGCTGGTGAAGAAGATGATCAGGAAGCAGTGATTTCTCTGGCTCCAGTGACTGAAGTGTGGGGACTGAAAGGCAGGCTCAAAGGGGATGGTGACACAGGGCTGTGGCCTTTACTGACGGGTCTCCCAGTCACAACCTAGACTCGAAGTCACCTGGAAGCTTCCTAGTCCTGGGGAAATTTCAAAGGTGCAGGGAGTCTCTGGCCAGAGGCAGGTGATTCATGTCACTTCTCGGGTGCCACTTCAACCTGGGCACCTGTTGAGCAGCATCACCTGCTAAGGGGCTGGCACGCTGGTAGGGACCCCAGGCAGATGTGGACCCTCAAGGTAGAGGCCCCTCAGGGAACAGCCTCTGTGCCTTGCAGGGTCCTTAAGGGAGGCTGAAGGTGACGGACTTACGCGGGAGCCTTGGCCCTGACCACAGCTTGCAGTTCTTTCCAGCTGCCTCAGAGCTTCCAATGCTATCAGATCCCTGATGACCTTGCTAGTCAGCCTCCAGATATCACAGCACACCCCTTCTCCTTATCACCCACACTGAAGTCCAAGCTCCCCCAGCCCCTCCACTTCCATCCTGTAGCAGTTCATTAATTCATTTATTCATTCACCCAACAAACATTTATTGAGAACGTACTGTGTGCCAAGGACCATCCCAGATATACTACAAGGAAGAAGAGAGACAAAGTCTGTCAAAATGTAGGGTTAAGAGCAAGCACTCAGGAGCCAGCCTGCGTGCATTCAAATTCTGGCTCCACTGCTTTCCAGCTGTGTGACCATGAGCAAATGACATAACATCTCTGAGCCCCAACAACCTCAACTGTAAAATGGGGCTCAGAACAGCACCTCCTCATGGGCTTGGGGTGAGGATTCAGCGCCTTACTATGGTGTCAGAAGAGCAGTTGATCCATAGTAAGTGTGCCGATGTGTTTGTGATTAGTCTAGTGGGGAATGCAGAAAATGAACTGTAAATAGATAAAATCATTGCAGATTTTGGCTGGTGTTTTGTTTTTATTTATTTATTTATTTTGAGATGGAGGCTCACTCTGTTGCCCAGGCTGGAGTGTAGTGGCGTGATCTCTGCTCACCGCAATCGCCACCTCCCAGGTTCAAGTGATTCTTTTGCCTCAGCCTCCTGAGTAGCTGGGGCTACAGGCATGCGCCATCATGTCCAGCTAATTTTTGTATTTTTAGTAGAGAAAGGGTTTCACTAGGTTGGCTAGGCTGGTCTCGAACTCCTGACCTTGTGATCTGCCTGCCTTGGCCTTCCAAAGTGCTGGGATTACAGGCGTGAGCCACTGCGCCCGGCCTTTGCCTGGTGTTTTGAAGGAAAACAGTGTGGTATGGGAGACATGAGTCGGGGTGGAGGGGCTCCTCCAGGCAGGGAAGTCAGGAGGGCATCTCGGAGGAGGTGACCTATGTAGGGTGTGATGCACAGAAGATAGAGGAAAATGATGAGAGCAGGGAAAACACTCCAGGCAGAGGAACCAGAAAGGGAGAGTCCCTGAGGCAGAAAATGGCTTGGCAGGCGTCAGGAAGGCCAGAAGGCCCAGGAGACAGGAGCTCGGCGGGTGAGAGGGATGGTGGCATGAAAGTTCAGAGAGGCCAGCAGGGTCTTGTGGGCCCCAGAAAGGCGTTTGCTTCCATTTCCAGTGCAGCATGCAGCCACAGGAGATGTTTTTGTTTCTGTAAATTGTACTGAAGCATATCAGGCATCCAGAAAAGTGTACAAATCATAAGTGCACAATGCCATGAGTTTTCACAAAGTGAACACACCCAGGAGATGGGCACTGAGCTCAAAACCAGAATGTGGCCAGCACTGCAGCATCCTCCCATAGGCCCCTCTAGTCACCACCCCCATGGGGAGCAGAGTCCCATGCACAGAGTAGTTTTGCTCGTCTTTGAACCTCCTATAAATGGAACCATTCGGCAGTGTTCTCTGTGCCCGGCTTCTTTTGCTCAGCAGTATGTTTGTGAGATTCACCCACCTTTTTTTTGGGGCGGGGGCGGGGATGGAGTCTCATTCTGTCACCCAGGCTGGAGTGCAGTGGTGTGATCTCGGCTCACTGCAACCTCTGTTTCCCGGATTCAAGCAATTCTTCTGCTTTAGCCTCCCCGGTAGCTGGGATTACAGGCACATGCTACCATACAGGCTAATTTTGTATTTTTTAGTAGAGATGGGGGGATTTCACCATGTTGCCCAGGCTGGTCTTGAACTCCTGAGTTCAGGCAATCCACCCGCCTCAGCCTCCCAAAGTGCTAGGATTACAGGCGTGCGCCACCACACCTGGGTGGTTCACCCACCTTTCATCAGTGGTTGTGGTTTTGCTTCTCTCCCTAGTTGCACAGTCTTCCATCATGTTGCTACACCACAACGCATCTATGCATTCGATTAATGATGGGCATTTGTGGTCTCCTGTTTGGGGCTACTTTACACATTCTAGTCCTGTAGCCCTGCCTTTTGGTGCACCCGTGAATGCTTTTCTGTTCAGTGAAGGGTGTTCAATATGAAATTGATGAAATCTCATGTCAAGCTCACTCCTGCTCCTGCATCAGCTCCCCAGGGTGACTGACACCAGAACGGGACCAGCCTCAAGTGTGCCTTTTTTTTTAAAATGGAGTCTCGCACTATCACCTAGGATGCAGTACAATGACTCTATCACTGCTCACTGCAACCTCCACCTCCCAGGTTCAAGCGATTCTCCTGCCTCAGCCTCCTGAATAGTTGGGACTACAGATATTTTTAGTAGAGACAGGATTTCACCATGTTGGCCAGGCTGGTCTCGAACTCCCGGCCTCAAGTGATCCACCTGCCTCAGCCTCCCAAAGTGCTGGGATTATAGGCTTGAACCATTTCGCCCAGCCTCAACTTTGTCTTTTGTTGCTCGAGTAGAATCCCCTATTAGAGTCTGCCCCTTTTATGCCCTGATGGTGTGTCTGACTTCCAACTCCCTTCGAAACCAGGAACGCTGCCATTCATTCCCCAGGCCCGGGTGTCCTTCGAAGAAAATGGACTCAATCATACCAAAGCTGCCGCTGGCTGCGAATGTTAAGTTATATGGGAAATGGCAGTGAAAGCTCAGGGCCCGTTAACCAGCCCGCCCCCTGCCCGCCCCCGAGTAATGCCCTTTCTCTTTGTTCTGTTCCAGGTCCAGGAAATGAGATGAAGGCAAAAGTGCCCCCTGTGGGTGAGGGTAAGATGCAGCTCTCTTTCCAGGGTTCCCCAGCGTCCTGTCTTCTAGACCAAGGATGCCTGCTCTGCACCAGGCCAGCACAGACCCAGCCTCCACTGAGAGGGCAGTGCCCACAGGCTGCCCTCAGCTCTAAAGGCCCAGGCTGTGAGTGAGCCAGGAAGCACTGCCACCCTTGCACACTCGCTCCCCATCTGGGACCCTCTCCCCTCTTCCTCACTTCACCCCAAATCATTGGAGAGGTCTCCCCAGGTGTCCACCCAGCCTGCTCCCCTGGTTAGTGTGCCCACAACACGTGGCACCTTCCCCCGCACCCAGCCCCTCCCAATGCAAGCCGTGCCTCACTGCCAGACTGCGCGGGCAGGGAGGGACCTGTCCCCTGTTCCCGGAAGATGGAAGATCGCCCACACCTGGCACTGTGCCCAGCCCCTGTGGGGGCGTCATAAATATCTCCTGAATGATTCATTCATTCCTTTGGGAGAGAAAGCATGACCTCTTAGTGGTTAAGGGTATGGAATTTGAAGTCACACAGACCTGGGTTCAAGTTCTGGCTCTGACCTTTGGCTCTGTGACCTTGGTCGCCTCTCTGAGCCTGTTTCTTCATGTAAAAAATGGAGTCACCACCACCAGATTAGGCCACGGCGAGGACTGAGATGACGTTGTAAAGCACCAGCACAGAGCTGACCTACAGTTACAGCTCAGTCGTGGTGGGAGGGAATAATTATTCATTCAGAAAAGGGGAAACTTTCCGCTGCGCCTCCTGTCGCTCCGTTTTCTTTGGCTCCCGGAGGTGCGCAGTATCGGGTCCATTTTTAAGGTAAAGAAACTCAGGCCTAGAAAGGGAACAGGATAACCCGGGGCGCGGAGGCTGGAGTTAGAACTCAGGGCTGCTGGCTTTGCGCCCAGCGCTCGGCCTGCCTCTTAGAGGCCTGTGGGCACGTCCCCACCCGCCCCTGTCCCCAGGCCTGGGAGCGAGGGGTTGGGCTTGGCCTCAGGGCGTCCCTGGATCCCGGGCGCGCTTGGGGATCTCCGGCTCGGACCCCGGGAGCAGAGACAGCGCTCGAGCTTGTCACTTTAAATTAAAGAGGGAGCGGGCGGGCGAGCGGGAGAGCGCGAGGGAGCGCGCGGCTGGCTCCTGGGAGCGTGCCCGGACTGCGGCGCAGCTCCAGTCCGCCGCCCCGGCCCGACCGAGCCCCCGGCCCGCGCCGCGCTCCTCGGAGGCGGGCGCCCGGCGACACTGCAGGGGCGGCGTTACCGCCGGCGGCCGGGCTAGGTGCGGGTGCGTGCGCGCTGCGGGAGGCGTGCCGGGAGCCGGAGCCCAACCGGAGCGGCTGCCCCTCCGCGGAGCCCCGGTGAGTACGCACCCTGCAGACCCCCGCGCGCGGCCGGAATCGCACTGTGATCGCGGACGCACGCAGCCCCCTCCTCCGACCCTGGGCCCGGGACCACAGAGCCCCACGCACTCCGAGCGCCTGCACCCCCGCGCCGCGCTTGCACACGAACGAATGCCGGGCACCGCGCACGCTGGGCGCCCTTACCCGGCCCAGCCACTCCGCGCACTGCGCATCGCATCGCGCCCTGCATGCCCGCCCCGCGTGTGCACACACGCGACTCACTCCGCCATTTACACGCCTCCCCGCGCCCACGCTGCACACACGCCCCTCACTTTCACATTCAGCGCCCTGTCCTCACTGCCTCTGCTCTGGCTTCACACCCCCTCCAGACACTCGGATCCTCATACACGCTCGGCGTTCCCCAGGCAGGAGCTCTGGGTCTGCGGGAACAGTCCCAATCTGGAGGGGGACATTGCACCCCATCCCAAGGAGGCCCGGGCTGTGTGAAGAGCCAGATATGACCCTCAGCCTCTGGTGTCACTGGCCTGAGTGGGGGGCTTTCCATAGGCTGCTTGGAACCTTTGCCACTGCTGCTTAGGAGAGGGGTATGGCGGGGCAGGGGAGGAAGCTTGCCGGGACTCAGGGCCTCAAGGCTGTAGATTTGGGCTGAAGTCGGGGGAGGGAGGTGGGGGGCCGGGAGCCTGGCCCTGAGCTGGCCATCCTGGGAACCCTTTTCCAGGGGCCGCAGGGAGACTGTGTGCCGCTCTCCTCCATTCTCAAAAGCCTGGAAAAGCTGCACTATGGAATGTCAGCTCCTTCTCCCCATCAGGGGGTGACAGTTTTTTCAGGGAGTGATAGCAGCACTAGTGCTTCCTATTAGAAATGGGGAAACGGAAGCTCAGAGAAGGCAGGAGACCCACCCAAATTATCACAGCCAGTGTGAAGAAGGATCAGGACAAGTCCCCAAGCCCCCAGCATCCCCACTCTGAATTCTGGAAGCTTTCCTCAGCAGCCCTGCAGCACAGGAGCTCCCAGCTTGGGTTTCAGACCCCGACTCTAATACTTGTCAGCTCTGGTGACTGGGCAAGTCATTTCCTGTGCCTCAGTTTCCTCTCCAGTATAAGGAGCAGGGTAGCAGCCCCCTCAGAGGGCTGAGGTACTGAGATAACACAAGTCACATAGTAGGTGCCCAAGAAATGCCAGCCAGCACCTCCCAGCCAGCCTGTCCTGCGGTTTCTGTGGGCTGTTTCGGGAGTGGGAGCTGGATGTGGTTATCTCAGAAAGCAGAGGAGGGGGACTTGAAAAGGTTTCAACCTCCAGATCCTGAAGAGGCTCACAGCCTGAAGGGGGAGGCTCTCCCGATCCTTCCCTTTGCCTCTCTAGCCAGAGAATGATGTGAGGACACTGGGCAAGGGGGTTGGGTAGAGCAGAGGGCAGGGACAGAAGGCCCCTTTCCCCTGCTGGGGCACAGCTTTCTTGGAGAGCCATTTCTCTGACAAGCCCAGGAGGGGGCCCCTGCCGTGGTCTGATTCCAGCAAAGCCAGGGGGAGCGGGAGCTCTTCCCACCGCCACCCCCAAAAGGTCAGCCTAGTGGCCAAGAGCCCAGGCCCGGATCCATTGCACACTGGCACCAATCCCAGTGTTGCTACTCGTATGCGAAGTGACCTGGGACCCCAGCTTCGTCATCTGTAAAAGGGGGATCCATTAATCCATTGAATCACCAGGTCCACACCATGTACCTACGACAACCAGGCAGAGTGCTAAGCATTTAGCACACGTTATGCCCACATGCATGCAGCAGTAAGGAGATATTGCTAGGTAGGTATGATTGAGCTGAAATTGGAACCTAGAGCTGTTTTCAATGAGTAAGCTCTGTGTAGTCTAGGGTCTGGGGATTTGGGACTGAAGAACTGGTCGGATTGATGGGGAGGAGCTGCAGGAGGAGATATGCAGTCTGGGAGCTCAGCGAGGGTCTGGAGCACTCTGGCCCCCACGTTATGCCCTTTGCTGTGTGTCTGGACACCGGGGATGCTCTGGTCACAGGCTGCCCTGGTCTCACTGTACCTCACTGCCATCCTCTTCTAGCAGAAGCCATAGTCCCTCTGCCTGGCAGACCTTCAGGCTGCCAGCGGGAACCCACTGAGGCCATCCCAGGTGACACGGAGTCAGGGGGTCTTGGGGACAGTGAGCAAAACCATTGAGAACGGCACCTGCTGCCAGCGCTTGCAGCTTGGTCTTGGCTTCCTGCTCACTGGTTGGGTGACCTTGGGCCAATTCATTGCCCTTCTCTGAGCCTCCCTCTCCTCCGTGGAGTGGGGGTAGTAGCAGGATCTGCCCTATAGGTCTTACGGGTGATGGGGAAGATGGCATGAGGGTTCATTACTAATGGAAAAGGGGCTGAACTGGGCAGCAGGAATGGCTGCCAGGCCCAGCTCTACCACTGCCGGCTGTGTGGGTTTGGACAAGTCACTTAACCTCTCTTAATCTCCCAGCTTGGCTGGGCCTGGTGGCTCATGCCTGTAATCCTAGCACTTTGGGAGGCCGAGGCAGGTGGATCACCTGAGGTCAGGAGTTCAAGACCAGCCTGGCCAACATGGTGAAACACTGTCTCTACTAAAAATACAAAAAATTAGCCTGTGTGGTGGCTAATTTTTTGTATTTAATCTATAATCCCAGCTACTCGGGAGGCGGAAGCGGGAAAATCACCTGAACCTGGGAACCAGAGGCTGCAGTGAGCCGAGATTGTGCCACTGCACTCCAGCCTGGGCGAAAAAGCGAAATTCCATCTCAAAAAAATAAATTAATTAAAAACAAAACAGAAAAAAGTCCCGTAGCTCATTCAAAGTCCACCTTACCAGGCTTATGAGCAGGGGTGCTTCCAGGGTCCAGCAAGTTCTAGCAGTGAATGGAACCGTGGGAGCAGCCGGGGAAGGGGCAGAGCCGACTTAGCTCCAACTCCTGCTGGAGTGGGGAGGATGCAAAGCCATTGTCCCCAGATCTTCTAACTTTCAAAGGGAAGCTGGAAATCCTTTTAAAATCAATTTTTAGTGGGAACCCCCCCCCACCCCAGGCTTTATTTTTGAGGCACAGTCTCACTATGTTGTCCAGGCTGGTTTTGAACTCCTGGCTCAAGAGATCCTCCCACATCAGCCTCCCCAGCAGCTAGGACTACAGGTTCAACCCACTGCACCCAGCTAAATTTTTCAATTTTAAAATGTTGGCAACTCATCTAATTGTAAGACAAATAAACCATATCTGTAGGCTGGCAGTGCTGCCCACACTGCCCGGACTAGGGGACAGGGGGCCTGTGTGGACCATCACCAGGCCGCTAACCACAGCAACCCATATATGCCAAGCCCGACTACACTTAAGTTCTCATTCCACCCTCCTGGCAGCCTCACATCTGCTTTACAGATGGGGAACTGAGGTTCTGAGAGGCGAAGAAAATTGCCCAAGGCCACTGCAGCTACTCAGGGGCAGATCTGGGCTTCAGAGCTGAGTACAGCTGACTACAAACCCTGTGCTCAGGCAGAGCCCCTCTAGGAACCTTGACATCTCCCCCAGTTCTCTTCTCCCTCCACTCAGGCGGGTAAGCTCTGCCTTCACAGGGTACCAGACTGGATCTGTCTGGTGGCCAGAGGCGGTGGCTCACGCCTGTAATTCCAGCACTTTGGGAGACCAAGGAAGGAGGGTCACATGAGGTCAGGAGTTTGAGACCAGCCTGGCCAACATGGCAAAACCACATCTCTACTAAAATACAAAAATTAGCCAGGTGTGGTGGCACATGCCTGTCATCTCAGCTACTTGGGAAACTGAGGCAGGAGAATCGCTTGAACCCACGAGGCAGAAGTTGCAGTGAGCCGAGATTGCATCACTGCACTCCAGCCTGAGCGACAGAGTGAGACTGTCTCAAAAACAAACAAACAAAAAAACAAAGGAACTTCTGTCGAGTGTGCCTAGCAGTCATTCACACCCGCACTGAAATTTCAGCTCCCTGAGAAAAGATGTCGTGTTAAAGAGAGAGGAAAGAACAGACAGTATGGGAATCTGGGGTCTGAGCTGGACCAGCCATGGAGAGGATGGGCCCCCTGACAGCCAGAGGCCTGATGCAGTTTGAGGTTTTGTCTGTGCCCGCCTATTGTGCTGTGGGGTATACCTTGCCACGCATACCTTGCTCACGTGCTGCTGGCATTGGCTGTCCCAGCTTGGCCTCTCTCTTGCAAAGTCAGCTTGTGCCAGGTAAGGAGGAAAAAGCCAACAGCTTATCTGATTCCCGGCAAGGCAGAAGCAGGCTGGGAAATGCGTGTGTGCAGGTTAGCATGTGTTTCAGCACATCCAGACCAGCTTCCGCCAGGAGCTAGAGCCACCTTGGACAGGTACATGGTGACCCATTTGACCTGCAGATTCTTAGGAAACTTTTTATGGAGCGATGGCCT
The DNA here is from genome assembly GCA_963574635.1 of Cheracebus regulus. Classification (NCBI taxonomy): domain Eukaryota; kingdom Metazoa; phylum Chordata; class Mammalia; order Primates; family Pitheciidae; genus Cheracebus; species Cheracebus regulus. Next base: position 32,759 of record CAUYQU010038065.1, on the reverse strand, counting down.
GGGTTGAACAGGTTATTAGCTGTGTGGCCTGGGGCAAATTACACCCTGGGGCTCTCACGTGCAAACCAGAGATTAAATGAGGTCTGATATATGCAAAGTGCTTAGAACAGCGCTTGCTGTATGGAAATGCTCGGCAAGGTTGCCTATTCCTATCATGATCTCCAACCCAGGCCCAGGAATGAGCTTTCACTCTAGTCAGATGGGCAAAGCCCTTCCTGGCTTAGCACCGCCCTTCCATCACCATAACAACGCACAGCTCCTTGCGTGAGTGGGGGCTGCATCGCTGGGAGCCAGGAGCTGGCTGTGCACCTTACCTGACCTGCTTCTCGAGGCTCCTGGGCACCCCCAGGACTTATGGGAGTGGACTAGGACGTATGGCACCCCCAAATGTGCTGGATGACCCTGATGGGAGCATGGCACCCCAGCTTCTTGACTCCAAAGCCTCAGATTGGGGAGAACCCTGGGCTTCCTGAAAACATCAAGGGCCCTAGCTTTACCCTCTGATTTGACCCCAGTCCCAAAGGGGTCTACAGGATGCTCCGAGGGGTTGGGAACTGGTAGGTCACACTACCTGAGGACATTTTTTACTGTGCCTGAATGGTGTTTGCATTTTTTTTTTTTTTTTGAGATGGAATCTTTCTCTGTCGCCAGGCTGGAGTGAAGTGGCATGATCTCGGCTCACTGCAACCTCCGACTCCCTGGTTCAAGTGATTCTCCTGCCTCAGCCTCCAGAGCAGCTGGGATTACAGGCATGAGCCACCACACCCAGCTAATTTTTGTATTTTTAGTAGAGACAGGGTTTCACCATATTTGCCAGGATGGTCTCAATCTCCTGACCTCATCATCCGCCCACCTTGGCCTCCCAAAGTGCTGGGATTACAGGTGTGAGGCACCGGACCCGGCTGGTGTTTGCGTTTTTTGCAAATTGTTTGCTACCTTTAAAGTTCAGGAAACTGTACATAAAAAATTCAGATATCTGGCTTTTCTCTAAAGTGCCAGAAGATCAAGCCATGTGGTTGGCGTTCCTGCTGGCGCAGAAATGCAGCTGCCCTTGGGCCAGGCGCTCTGCAGTTCATACCTCACCTTCCCCTCACCCTACCACCCTGCAACAGCCTGCAGGCTCACCGTGTGGAACCACCTCTCTGAACTACAAGGAAACCGGGAAGTTGGGGTGGGAATTATCCTGGCCTTCTGTGCCCTTGACCTGAGATCAGTACACCCCATCCCAGTTTCCCGTTTCCAGGACTCCACACGCACACCCATTTAGAACACATCCATGAGCCAGATTTACTTCTTAGCAATAATAGTAAAACAGGGAGCAGTTGCTTAGGTTCAAGTAATGCTCGTATGAGCTCCCAGACCTTTTTAGAACAACTTAGGCCTCAGAGGTTCCTAAAACCTGGGGGTGGAGGATGGGGTAGGGAAGAAACCATGCCAGGCAGTGAAAGATTGCAGAGTCGCAGCCTTTCCTTCCCAGTCAAAATGGAAGTATTTGAAGGGAGGCTGAAGCCAGGGGCCTGGCTCTAACGAGTCACCTACCTGGTCTCTGCTGGTCAGCTGGTGTTGTTAGGATGGAACTGAGCTGGGGTTGCCAGATTTGGCAAATACAGAAACAGGACACCCAGGAGCATTGAAGCTTTGGATGAACAATGGAAAAGGTTTTGGTGTCAGTATGACCTATGGAATATTTGAGACACACATATTAAAAACATCTCAAATTTGGCTGGGCACGGTGGCTCATGCCTGTAATCTCAGCACTTTGGGAGACTGAGGTTGGTGGATCACCTGAGGTCAGGAGTTTGAGACCAGCCTGGCCAATGTGGTGAAACCCCATCTCTACTAAAAATACAAAAACTAGCCAGGTGTGGTGGCATGCGCCTGTCATCCCAGCTACTTGGGAGCTGGGGCAGGAGATCACTTGAACCTGGGAGGCGGAGGCTGCAGTGAGTCAAGATTGTTCCACTGCCCTCTAGCCTGGGAGACAGAGCGAGACTCCATCTAAACAAAACAAAACAAAATCTGAAATTCACATGCCACTGGGCATCCTGTTTTATCTGGCAATCCTGAAAACAGTCTTAGAATGCTTGAAAAGAGCTTTAAACACCATTTCTTAAAATGCCAAGCCTCCCTTTGTGGCCATCCTCTTACAGCTGAGTGTAAGCTTTGGATGACAGGCACACAGGCGCAGGGGGTAGGGACCAGGACCTAGGGGTGGGGCGCTGACCCTCCGAAGTCCTCTCTGCTCATTCTCTCTTCCCTTCCAGTCATAGGCACCACAGCAGGCATCATGGCCGTGGATGTGGCAGAATACCATCTGAGCGGTGAGTCCCCAGGCCAAGCCCCTCCTGGATCATGCCTGCGGGACCCTTGCACCTGGGTGGGAGGTGTCCGTGGGACATGAACAATGGCAGGAACGCTGCCCTTATTCCTGGCTGTCTGTGCCATTATTGCCTTCACTCGAAAGGACAGTCAGTGATTTGCCCAACATCAACAGCCCTGGGGACATCAAGCTTGGCCCAGTCTGAGGTCTCATCATCTTGCCACTCAAGTGGCTCCTTCCTGTTAAAGTGACTTTCTCTCTTTCACTTGAGAGGGTGCCCAGGGAGACCCTCGTCCTGCTGCACCCTGGGGATGAGCCTGTGACTCGGAATCCACCCACTGGGCCCTTTTGTGGAGCCTGTCAAGTCCTCAAGGGAAAATAAACCCAGGACAGTCAATGTTAGATTCATGGGGCATTAAACTCAGAGGCCTCCCAGTCCAGAGGCAGAGGCTGCAGTGAGCTGAGATCACACCACTGCACTCCAGCTTTCCAGCCTGGGTGACAGAGTGAGACTGTCTCATTAAAAAAAAGAGAGAGAGAGAGAGACAGACCGCCCAGTCCATGGCCATGGCTCCGCCCTTTCACCCTGTGCCCCAGCAGGGAGCTGGGAGATGGCCGAGAGATGGCCTCAAGACTCCAGGCATACTCCTGTAGCTCTCCCCGTGGATGGCGGATAGGGTCAGAGCCGAAACATACCGGCCATCTTTTCTCCCTTTGTTCCTCTCCCCATTCACAGATGGGAGAAGTGAGGCTCAGAGAGGAAAAGGGTCAGTGAGTAATGGGGTCAGGACGTGAAGTCAGGTCTCCCAGGCCCGTGCTCCCCATCGCTCCAGCTCCAGCCCTAACAGAGCTCCTGGGAAGCCCAGGCCTGATCTGAAGGGTGTGCCCGGGATCACTGTTCCCATCCCCCAGCCAGGGAGCCTCACTTTGCACCCACGGACTCACAGGTCTTGCCCATACATCCCCTCCCCCCCTCACCATGGCCTTGGGCAGGTGGTGAAACCTGAACTTCTACTTACTCATCTGTAAAATGCAAACAGTAAGGCCACCTCAGGGCTGCTGGGAAGATTTAGTGAGCTGATGTGCAAGTGCAAACACCACTCCCACCACACCAGGGCTTTGCACATGCTGTTCCCTGGCCTGGAGCTCTTCCCTGCTGCTGCCTCTGTCTGCCTGAGTCCTGGGGCCTGGTGTCGTGGTTACAGAGGCAGATCTGGACCCCGTCTGTAGCGGCAGCAGATCTCCCCTCCGTCCCTCACTTCCCCATCTGTAAAATGGGGAAAACAATGGAACCAACCTCCCAGGATTGTCCTGAGGACTCAAGCGACCTTCTTAGAACAGGGCCTGGCAAATCATAAATAGTAAGTGCTTCGTAGGGGAGCGATTCCTCCTCCTCCTCCTCCCCCTCATTTCCAGTCTTAGCCTAGACCTCACTTCCCATATCACCCCAAGGCTGGTATTCCATCAAATCAATAAACAAATGAACACGAATTGTCATTTCATGCCACCTTCCTGGGGCTTTTCCTTCTGTGCCCCCAGACCCAGACCTGTCCCCTTTTCTGCCACCCAGGGCATGGGCTCCATCCTTCAGCTCCCAAGAGCCTCAGGCGCAGGGGGCCCTGAACGTACTTTGTGCCCTGGCTGTGCCCACAGCCTGCTCAGAGACCTTGAGCCTCTGGTCCTGCCCTCTGGCCAACCCCCGGCTACCACCCAGCCCTGCCGTGACCCTGTTCCCCAATACACACCAAGCCCTGCCAATCAGGGCTGGGAGCCTCCATGGACCTCTTTGTTATGGGTGTATTTAGCCCACAGATGACATTCCGTTAACAGGAGCCGGCAGGAGGAAGGAGGGTTTGTTCACAGTCCCTCCATTGCCGTTACCTATTCCTTCTGTTTTTCCCTGCTCTGCCCAGCCCGTGACTATGTGCTTCATGACTTTTACATACATCACAATCGCGTGGTTAGACCACGTTGGGGATTCATTTTTTTCCTCTTTTAACAATGCCAGAAATGTTTCTCTGCATTGCCACAGTGCCATCCTAACGACCTCAATTGTTCTCCAAGGCCAGTGACATTTCCTCCCAAGACAGCGCCACCAGCCCTCACTGGCCCCCTCGGTGGGACCTTCAGGCTGTTTCCAGATTTCTGCTGTTATAAATACAGCCTCGATGACTCATCCCAGACATAAAACTTGTCGGGATTTTCCCTTTAGAATAAATTCACCAGAGTGGGACCGCTGGATGGGGGATGCTCTTGTCATCTGGATTTTCCAGATGGAGACTGAAGCCCAGAGGTGCTGGGTGACCTGCCTGGAAGCCAAGGCACCTGCGCCTGGCTCTGCCGTTTCTCACACTGGCCTTGAGTGGAGAAACAGATGCACCCACTACCCTCCCTTGGTCTCAGTTTTCCTCTTTTAGAAAACAGGGCCTCACAGGGTGCTCAGTGCTGGAAGGGGTCAGGATTGGAGGCCCGTGAGTTATGCTGTGGATTCTGGCTCAGGTGGCTGACTCAGAGGAGAGCAGGGCAGGCTAGAGGGGCTGCCCCACTGTGTGATTCCTCCCTGTGCAGCTGGGCTTCAGGGCAGCAGTGGTCAGGAACCCCCAGGTCCCCTCCCTCCCTTCCCAGGGCACTCTGCCCACTCTGGGCTTTTTATGCCCCTCTGTTCTTCCCGCCCTTGACTTCCAGCTCCTGTTGCCGTGGCCTGGCACACTTCTTGCCCCTTGTGATATCTCAGCTTACATGTCCCTCCTCCGGGAAGCCTTCCCCGGCTGCTCCCATTCCTAGTACACTGACTTGTCTATTTATTTGCCTGCCCCACCCCGCCCCCTAGACTTTGAGCTACTTAAGGACAGGGACTGGGCCGGGGCTGACTCAGCCCTGGCTACCCGTGCCCATAGGCTGCTGGCACACCAGGGTGGGTTCTCAATGATGTGCAGTGATCAATATCCAGTGCTGAGCTGCCCTTCATACCTCTCCCCACCTTGCTACCAAGGAACTGTGTGGGGTCCAGGCCGGGTGGGGCAGTGGTTACCCCACTTGCTCTGGGGTCTGGCTGCCAGAGTGGGAGTCCCATCACCACCCCTTCTGGGCTCTGTGACCTTGGGCAAGTTCTTTAGCCTTTCTGTGCCTCAGTTTCCTCACTCGAATTGAGACAGACGCAGTACTAAGAACAGTTTAGAGAACGTTATTTGCCAGCACCGTGACCTGCAGAATGAATCTCAGCGTCTCCTTGGCTTCCTCTGGGGAAGCAGAGCCAGATTTCCTAGGAGAGAAAGCAAAACCTTGGAACATGTGTGGTCCCACCGCGTGCCAAGCACGGTGCTAGGGGAGGACGCGCCTGCCACAGTTGTTAATTTCCGTTTTCTGGGGCAGCAAGGCTCAGAGAGGGAAGGCTGTTGACTCATCAGCAGAGCAAAAGCATCTGAGCATCTGGATTTGTCTCCAAGTCTGGCACCGCCTGCAGCCACCTCTCACTTCTGGCTGAGTTATTTGTTTGTTTTGGTAAGAGATTCACAGAGAGATAAGATTCACATACCAAATAATTTACCCACTTAAAGTGTACAATTCAGTAGTTTTTAGCATATTGTGCAACCAGCCACACAATCCCTTTTTAGAATATTCTCATCATCCCCCAAAGAAACCCTATTTCTCCCAACTTTCCAGCCCTGACAGTCAGTAATCTACTGTACAGACTGGTGTTAATTCTGTCTGTATAGATTTGCCTATTCTGGATATTACATACACAGGATGAGCATCCTAAATCCAAAAATCCAAAATCCAAAATCTGAATATTTTTGAGGGTTGATGTAATGCTGAAAGGAAATGCCCATGGGAGCATTTTGGATTTCAGATTTTTGGATTAGGAATGCTCAACCTATAAGTGTACTGCAAATATCCCCGAATCAGAAAAAATCTGAAATCCAAAGCACTTGTGGTCCCAAGCCACACAGGAAAGTGTATGTCTTGTTTGACATGGGATCTGCAGCACCTAGCACATAGTAGGCGTTCAATGAACATCCATTCAATGAAGAAGTCGGTGCTGCTCCCCAGGTGGGTGTCTGTCTCCACTAGGAAGCCCTAATGAGAGGCTGCCCTTGCCTTGCAGTCATCAAGAGCCCCCCTGGCTGGGAGGTGGGTGTCTATGCTGCCGGGGCCCTGGCCCTGCTGGGAATCGCCGCTGTGAGCCTGTGGAAGCTCTGGACGTCGGGGAGCTTCCCCAGCCCCTCTCCGTTTCCCAATTACGACTACAGGTACCTTCAGCAGAAGTACGGCGAGAGCGGCTCAGAGGCCAGGCAGAAGGTGAGGCTTCTGGTCCCGCAGGTGCACAGCGGGCACACCCCCACACCTCCCCATCCACTCAGATCAGCCTTCAGCCCCTGTCCCTCCATCACCGCCTCCAGATTCATGTCCTCTGAGTGGGGAGTACACCTCTCTCTTCCCCTTTCACATCTTCAACTTCTTTTTTTTTTTTTTTTACTTTTTTTCTCTTGTTTTTTTGTCTCTTTACCTCTGTGTTTTTGTTTTTGTTTTTGAGATGTAGTTTCCCTCTTTTTTTGAGATGTAGTTGCCCAGGCTGGAGTGCCATGGCATGATCTTGGCTCACTGCAAACTCTGCCTCCCAGGTTCAAGTGATTCTGCCTCAGCCTCCCAAGTAGCTGGGATTACAGGTGCGCACCACCATGCCCGGCTAACTTTGTATTTTTAGTAGAGACAAGGTTTTACCATGTTGGTCAGGCTGGTGTCAAACTCCTGACCTCAGGTGATCCACCTGCCTCAACCTCAAAGTGCTAGGATTACAGATGTGAGCCACCAAGACCAGCCATTTTTTTTTTTTAGATATGCTCCTTGCAGAGCAGGGGTACCCCATAGGCAGTGTGTCCAGAATACCCTGATATATTTATTTCTTCTTTTTTTTTCGAGACAGGGTCTCACTCTGTTGCCCAGACTGGAGTGCAGTGGCACAGTCTCAGTTCACTGCAACCTGTACCTCCTGGGCTCAAGCACTCCTCACACCTAAACTTCCCAAGTATCTGGGACTACAGGCCCAAGCCACCACGCCCAGCTAATTTTTTGTATTTCTTGTAGAGACAGGGTTTCACCATGTTGGCCAGGTTGGCCTCGAACTCCTGGGCTCAAGAGATCTGCCTGTCTCAGCTTCCCAAAGTACTAGGATTACAGGTGTGCACCACTGTGCCTGGTCCTTCTCTTTTCCCCTCCCTTGTAGCGAAGCATTTTCATATACTGCTGAACACACATTGTAAACATTATTTTAATGGCTGCATGAGATTCCTTTTTGGCATGTGCCATGATTGACTAAATGTCATGATAAATAATGCAGTGGATGTTCTGTACGTAAAACTTGGTCTTCATTTGGGATAGTGTGCTTTGAATGGATGTCCAAATGTGGAACTGCTGTATTAGGGCACACACACTCTTAGGGCCCTCACTATACGTTGTTGAACATTTTATCGTTTAACACATGGCAGAGAATTTTCTGAATATCATGTAGAGTTCCAGACAGCACAACCAGAATCTGTTACCAGATTAGAGTCTCTCTTGCTCAGTCACTTAGGGTGTCTGGCGGGACTATCTCACACGCTGTTGGAGGAGTGTACAATTAAAAAAACTTTTCCAGGCCTGGCATGGTGGCTGAGGTCTGTAATCCCAGCATTTTGGGAGGCCCAGGTGGGTGGATCACCGGAGGGCGAGAGTTCAAGACCAGCCTGGCCAACATGGTGAAACCCTGTCTCTACTAAAAATACAAAATTTAGCCAACTGTTGTGGCACACGCCTGTAACCCCAGCTACTCAGGAGGCTGAGGCATGAGAATCGCTTGAAACTGGGAGGCAGAGGTTGCAGTGAGCCAAGATCATGCCACCGCACCCTAGCCTGGGTGACAGAGTGAGACTCTGTCTCAAAAAAATTCCCACTTTTCCAAAGAGCATTTTGCCAACACATGTCAAAAGCCTTCAAAGAACTGACTGAGCGTGGTGGCTCATGCCTGTAATTCCAGTTTTGGGAGGCTGAGGCGGGTGGATGGCTTGAGGTCAGTGGTTCAAGACGAGCCTGGCCAACATGGAAAAACCCTGTCTCTACTAAAAAATATATAAAAATTAGCTGGGTGTGGTGGCAGGCGCCTGTAATCCCAGCTACTCAGGAGGCTGAGATACAAGAATTGCTTGAACCCAGGAGGCAGAGGTTGCAGTGAACCAAGATTGTGCCAGTGTACTCCAGCCTGGACAACAGAGCGAGACTCCATCAAAAACAAAAACAAAAAACCTTCAAAGGAGTGTGTCCTCTGAGCCAGGATTTTTAAAAATTATTTTTATTTATTTATTTTGAGATGGAGATTTGCTCTTGTTGGCTAGGCTGGAGTACAATGGCGCCATCTAGCTCACCACAGCCTCTGCCTCCCGGGTTCAAGCGATTCTCCTGCCTGAGCCTCCTGAGTAGCTGGGATCACAGATGCCCACCACCATGCCCAGCTAATTTTGTATTTTTAGTAGAGACAGGGTTTCTCCGTGTTGATCAGGTTGGTTTCAAGCTCCTGAGCTCAAGTGATCTGCCCGCCTCGGTCTCCCAAAGTGCTGGGATTACAGGCATGAGCCGCCGCGCCCGGCGGAGCTGGGAATTTAAGAAAGCTATTCAATACTGAGTATTTGTATTTCTGAAAAAGTAGAAACAACGTAAATGTCCAACAGTGAAGAAGAGTGAAATAAATTATGGTTATCTGCTCGATGGAAAATTGGGGAACCATGAAAGATGATGGTAAGCAGCCAAGCCAGTGGTTTATGCCTGTAATCCCAGCACTGTGGGCAGCCAAGGCGAGAGGATCGCTTGAGCCCAGGGGTTAGGGACCAGACTGGGCAACAAAGCAAGACCCTGTCTCTACAAAAACAAATAAAAAATCAAAAAAAAAATTAAAAAATTAGCCAGGTATAGTAGCTCACGCCTGTGGTCCCAGCTACTTGGGAGAGGGAGGTGGGAGAATTGCCTGGGCCCAGAAGGTTGAGGCTGCAGTGAGCTGTGATTGCAACACTGTACTCCACCTTGGGCAAATGAGGCCCTGTCTCAGAAAATATATACATGATAATGAAAGCATAGAAGATGCTTATGGCATAAAAGCCTTGCTTTCTCAAATCTCAAGGTCAATTAGGGAAAATAAAAATTTGCCAGGCGCAGTGGCTCACGCCTGTAATCAATCCCAGCACTTTGGGAGATCGAGACAGGCAGATCAGGATCAGGAGTTCGAGACCAGCCTGACCAACATGGTGAAACTCTGTCTCTACTAAAAATACAAAACTTAGCCAGGCATGGTGATGCGAGCCTGTAATCCCAGCTACTTAGGAGCTGAGGCAGGAGAAATGCTTGAACCGGGAGGTGGAAGTTGCAGTGAGCCAAGATTGTGCCATTGCACTCCAGCCTGGGCAACAGAGGGAGACTCTATCTTAAAAAAAAATTTTTTTTTGGCTGGGCGCAGTGGCTCACGCCTGTAATCCCAGCACTTTGGGAGGCCGAGGTGGGCGGATCACAAGGTCAAGAGATCGAGACCATCCTGACGAACATGGTGAAACTCCGTCTCTACTAAAAATACAAAAATTAGCTGGGCGTGGTGGCACACACCTGTAGTCCCAGCTACTCGGGAGGCTGAGACAGGAGAACTGCTTGAACCCGGGAGGCGGAGGTTGCAGTGAGCCGAGATTGCACCACTGCACTCCAGCCCGGCGCCTGGCGAGGGAACGAGACTCTGTCTCAAAAAATATATATATTATTTATTTATTTTTCAGATAGAATCTTGCTCTGTTGCCCAGGCTGGAGTGCAGTGGCTCAATCTTGGCTCACTGCAACCTCTGCCTCCTAGCTTCAAGCAATTCTCCTGCCTCAGCTTCCCAAGTAGCTGAGATTACAGGTGCACGCCACCATGCCCAGCTAATTTTTGTGTTTTTAGTAGAAATGGAGTTTCACAGCGTTGACCAGGTTGGTTTTGAACTCCTGACCTCAGGTGATCCATCTCAGCCTCCCAAAGTGCTGGGATTACAGGCCTTAGCCACCGCGCCTGAACAAGGGAAAAAAAATTTAAATATGTGAGTGAGTGTCACTCAATGTGAAAACTTCCTGTGTTGCAAACTTCCCTTGCAGCTGCTCCATCGCCTCCTGAGTGGCTGGCTCCTCATATTCTTACCCCTTCTTCTGAGACACTTATTGCTAGATGCTTTTCCTTTTTTTTTTTTTTTTGAGATGGAGTCTCACTCTGTCGCCAGGCTGGATTGCAGTGATGCGATCTTCTCTCACTGCAACCTCCGCCTCCTGGGTTCAAGCGATCCTCATGTTTCAACCTCCCAAGTAGCTGGGATTACAGGCGTGTGCCACCCCACCCAGCTAATATTTGTATTTTTAGTAGAGATGAGGTTTCACCATGTTGGCCAGGATGGTCTCTATCTCCTGACCTCGTGATCCATTGGCCTCAGCCTCCCAAAGTGCTGGGATTACAGGTGTGAGCTGGCCTGCTTTTCCTTTTTCTAAACACCACTGCAGTCGACAACTTGATATATGGAACTCTGACTCTACGAATAAAAATATTAAGAAAAAGTTGGCAGGACACAGTGGCTCACATCTATAGTCCCAGCACTTTGGGAGGCCAGGATGGGAGGACTCTCTTGAGCCTGGGAGTTTGAGAGCAACCTGGCCAACATTACAGGCATGTACCACACCACACCCTGGCAAAACCCTATTTCTACTAAAAATACAAAAATTAGCCAGGCGTGGTGGTGCATGCCCGTAATCCCAGCTCCTCAGGAGGCTGAGATAGGAGAATTGCTTGAACCCAGGAGGTGGAGATTGCAGTGAGCTGAGATCTCGCCATTGCATTCCAGCCTGGGTGACAGAGTACATCTCAAAAAAAAAAAAAAACAGAGAAAAAGCTTTCTTACATCTTGGTTAAGGCAAGAAAAATAAGTGACATGAGATAATATTAAACAAGGACCTTCCTAAGGGATTCAGGGCTTCTGTGAAAGGGGAACTGGGAGACCTGTGAATGAACAGGCCTTGCTCATCTCTGTGCCATCTCCCAGTGACCTTGCCTGTGGCCCCGTGATGCGCCCACGTCCCTCTTTCTCACCCTCAGAGAGTGCCTGCCTGGAATACTCAGCGGGGCAGCACGCGGGGAACACCCAGCCGCAAAGGCAGCCTCAGCATGGAGGACACCTTCGAGAGCATCAGCGAACTGGGGCCCCTGGAGCTGATGGGCCGGGAGTTGGACCTGGCGCCCTATGGGACGCTCCGGAAGTCCCAGTCAGCCGACTCCCTGAACTCTGTCTCCTCCGTGAGCAACACCTTTGGGCAGGACTTCACCCTGGGCCAGGTGGAGGTGAGCATGGACTACGACGCCGCCTCCCACACCCTGCACGTGGCAGTGCTGCAGGGCAAGGACCTCCTGGAGCGGGAGGAGGCCAGCTTCGAGTCCTGCTTCATGCGCGTCAGCCTGCTGCCCGACGAGCAGATTGTGGGCATTTCCCGGGTAAGTGGGGCTCAGGGCGGGTCAGAAGCGTGCTCTGTGCTCACTAGACACCTCCCAGGCAGGCAGGGCTGTGGGGCCCGGCAGGACCCCAGAAAGGCACTAGGGCGCAGGAATGGATGCTGGTCCCCGAGCTGAAGCTGCAGACTGTAGGGAGAACAAGGCTGGAGGCTGGGGGCCTCCACCTGAAGGCTCCCATTGTGTGGAGTTCTTAGCTCTCCTGCCAGGTGAATACAGCGTGTGGCAACTGTCCCTGTCCACATCTGCCCTGTGTCAACATAGGGTTCCAGCAGAAAAGGGATGACATGCTCAAGATGGCTAATTTGTGAAGAGCTTAATAACAGGACTGGTCAGGTGCAGTGGCTCACGCCTGTAAGCCCAGCACTTTGGGAGGCTGAGGCGGGTGGGTCACCTGAGGTCAGGGGTTCAACACCAGCCTGAACTCAACATAATGAAACGCTGTCTCTACTGAAAATGCAAAAATTAGCTGGGCATGGTGGTGCACACCTGTAATCCCAGCTATTCAGGTGGCCGAGGCAGGAGAATCACTTGAACTCAGGAGGTGGAGGTTGCAACGAGCTGAGATCATGCCACTGCACTCCAGCCTGGGCAACAGAGTGACTCTACCTCAAAAATAATAAATAAATTTTAAAAAAGAAAGTAACGACCATTTAGAGCGCCGAGGGTGGGATGCGGGGCGACCTCAGAGATGGCACAGTACCCGGGAGGGATGTAACAGGAGGGGTGGTCCCACTCTATATCTGAAGGGATGAGGGGAAGTTGAGGTTACTGGGCCCAAAAGGATAGAGGGCCACCTCTTATGGAGAGGGCTACCTCGGTAGGAGCTGTGCCCTTTGGTCAGTCTGCAGCAATCCTGCAGAGAAGGACCTGTCTTCCCCTCCAGTTTCCCTCTGGTGACCTTCACTGGGTGACCCCACCAGAAGTTAAGGCCAAAGGAACCTGTTAACACAGCCCATGGATGTCAACCCTCAGGGACAGAGCAGAGTGGGGAAGGGCGGAGAATAAGGTGTGAGGGGCAGGGAAGGCACCCAGTCCCGTGGGCTGTGCTCCACACATCCCTGTGACTCACAGGGCGAAGCCAACAGAGCCACATCTGGCTGAAGGGTAGGGATAGCCTGTGACCAGGGTGCAGGGAGGGTGTGTTTAGGGCACCAAGTTGGGGTGGCCCAGCTTCTGAGAGGCAGTACAGTGGGCAATTAGGAGCAGGACCGTGGAGCCTGACTGTCTGGGTTCAAATCCTGGTTCCACCTCTTCCTAGCAGTATGACCTTGGGTAAGTCAGTTTAGTACCCCATGACTCAGTTCCCCATCTGTTAAATGGGCATCATAGTTATTGAGGAAGAAATGGGTTAATGCAGGTAAAGTTCTTAGCCCAGCCCTGGTCAGTGCCCAGCAGGTTGGCTCTCAGGACCGTGCAGAACTTCTGTCATGCCCAGCCATGTTGCCTGTGGACTGGGCTGCCTAGAGGACTCTGGGTGGTTCAGGATGCATGCCTCGAGGAGGGACATTGGCAGACGGCAGCCACCACAGACTGATGTGTGCTGAGAACCTGGTTCACAGAGCCCAGCACATCCATGACTTTCTCATTAGCCCCTGAGGCCAACAGGACGGATGGTTAGAGCATCTTACAGATGAGGAAACCGAGGCCCGGGAAAGTGCTTTGCCCAAGACAACCCCAGTAAGGAAGCAGGAGGTCCAGGACTCAAACCCAGGGTTCCATCCTCCTCCACCCATGTGTGCACACTCAGAGAATGGCTGGTTGGGGGGCTCAGTCCCCCCTGGGCAGGGGACAGTTGAGAGGCCGTTTAGGTGAAGGCGGGAGAGGTGGAGCCAGATCATGAAGAGTCTGAATGCCAACGTAAGGAGGTCAGGAGGTCAGGGGGTAGTCTTTATCCCTTGGGGGCAAGGAGCCCTTCAAGAGCAAGGGATTGTGTAGGGAACGTGGCTCCCAGGGAGCACTGTGAGAGGAGCCTTCCCAGGCCCAGGCAGTGACAGAAGAATGTGTTCATAGTGGCTGATGGCTCTGGCGGATTTATTCCTGGGAAGGCAAGCTTCCTAGCATTACAGCCTGGCCAGTCCCACCAGTGGGTGCTACTTCCAAGCTAGGCAGTCCCCCAGCTTCGGGGAGAGTCCAGGGATGAGAGCGCCTTTCTTTAAATGTCAACAGGCAGTGACTAAAGCATCTCCCCTATTCCCCAGAGAGCAGTGCCCGCAATGTACCTTCCCAGGGGACCTGCCCACGACTTCCTGGGAGGAGGCCAGTGTCGCCCACCAGGCAGGACTGGGCTTGGAAACAGAGTCAGCTCAACCTTGCCTAATTCTCCCTTCCATCCACCCATTCAGCCTACGGTGTTCAAACAGTCCTGAGCCAGGCTCTGCAGGAACCTGGGACATCAGTGGCTCGTGACTCCACAGACAACTGTCCCACTCCACTGCATGCTGGCCTAGGGCTAGAGTCCAGCAGATGCCAGAAAGGTGGAGACCTGCTCGTCCAGGTCATCTTGAGGGTTCTGGGGTGCCGTGGCACCGACGACAGGGGTTAGCTGGGATCAGATTGTGGGAGCTTCAAACGCCAGATTGGCCATCACTGAGGAGAGGACAGGAGGCTTTCTGTTTTTTTTTTTTTTTTTGTAGAGATGGGGTTTCACCTTGTTGGCCAGGATGGTCTCAATCTCTTGACCTCAGGTGATCTGCCCGCCTCAGCCTCCCAGAGTGCTGGGATTACAAGCGTGAGCCACAGTGCCCGGCCTAGGAGGCTTTTAAACTTTTGGGCTGAGCCACCAAAGGAAAGATTGCCATTGAGGATGTCATGACAACAGAGCCAGGACTCTAGCCCAGGCCTCTGGACTCTCTGTCCAGTGCTCTCTCCCTGCTGCGGCCTCGCAGACCCCTAGAGCCCTCCATGGCTCTTTCTCCCGCAGATCCAGAGGAATGCCTACTCCATCTTTTTCGATGAGAAGTTCTCCATCCCCCTGGATCCCACCGCCCTGGAGGAGAAGAGCCTGCGGTTTTCTGTATTTGGCATTGACGAGGACGAGCGGAACGTCAGCACGGGGGTGGTAGAGCTGAAGCTTTCTGTGCTTGACCTCCCACTGCAGCCCTTCAGCGGCTGGCTCTATTTACAGGACCAGAACAAGGTAAGTGACTGCCTGCCCCCGCCTGCTCATCCACCACAGAAGAGCGTGCACACACATACACTTCCAGGAAGGGGCTCCTTCATCCTCTGCAACTGCCTGAACCCCAAGATCATTAGGAGAGCAGAGAAGACCTGAGCCACATCCGAGGAAACTGCTTACTGCAGGCAAATGACAAAAACATCCTGACCTCTGTTTACAGCTCATTTGCTGCTCCTAGCACCAAAGCTTCAGAGGTTCTTCTCCCACTGAGCTTCTGCTAGAGAAACATTCCTCTGGCCTTGGAGGGGTTGATTTCAGGCAGAGGCCAGGCTGCAGTGCAGCTTTATAATTGTGGGAATGCACACAGAACATCACTGTTGTTTAAGCAGAGAATCTAATTCCATTCCACTTGGATCGTTGGCTATTACTACCGCAGAGTGTTTTCCTTGGCCTGGAATGAGGGAACAAAACTACATTTGATAGCTACATTTCACAGGCCGCCTCTGGTCCTCTGTCCCAGGCAGGGAGGGATGGGGCATGCTCCCTGCAGTGTCGGGGGTGGGTGGCTGTCCCTTTCTCAACCCTGCCAGCCTGCAGCCTGCAGTAAGGGGCCCCCAGTGCAGCCACCTCTCTATGGAGAAGGAAGCTTCAGCTTTTCCCTGGCAATCAAGGCTCTCCCTGGACCCCTCAAGTCCGGTGGGGAGAAGCCCCCTGAGCCACTGCCTGTCCCCAGGCCGCCGACGCTGTGGGGGAGATCCTGCTCTCCCTCAGCTACCTGCCCACAGCCGAGCGCCTCACCGTGGTCGTGGTGAAGGCCAAGAACCTCATCTGGACCAATGACAAGACCACAGCGGGTAAGGGCAGCGGGCAGCCCGGCTCCTCCATGTGGCTCAGTGGAAGCTGTGGGCCAGCTGCTGTGCTGTGGGCACCTGGAGGCATCAGCAGGTGTGGGACACAGTGCCAGGGCCCCCTCAGCTTTGCTGAGCCCAGGAGTCGTGCAGGTAGGTGGAGGGTGGGATGGGGGCGATGAATCTGGCTGGGAAAACATGTGATCCCTGGAGGCTGTCAGGGGCCCCTGTGAGGGCAGAGTGAAGGGGTCAGAGTGATGGGGGGTTCTGAGGGCAGAAGGCAGCACTCAGGGCTTGGGGCACTGGGCAGGGAACAAAGGGCGGCATCTGTTTTCTGGAACTGGAATTCACGGTGGAGGCTCCATTCTCAGAGACAGGGCTGTATCCCAGACTCCAACCACAGACCAGGGCCACGGGTTTGGGATTGCGGCCAGGCAGGACCTGATGCCCTAGGTCTACAGGAGCCTCTGGTCGCTCCCAAAGCAGTGACTGCGGAGGCAGCTATATTCCAGGGAACTGAAGACAGGGGCTAGGGGAGCCTGACCTATTGAGAGTTGCAAGCCTTGGGTGGCAGGGACCCCAGCTCCAGGCAGGTGCAGCAAGGACACCCGGTGGGCGATAGGTGATGCCCAGACGGCAGCTTGTTATTTCAGACCTGTACACGGTTGAGTCAGGCTCTGCTGTGCGGGCACCTGGTGAGTCAGGGCTGACGTCTGCACTTGAACCATTTATAGAAGGAAAGTGGTGGGGCTGCTGAGATCCCCAGAGCATCCCAGGAGGGGAGCACGTGGGCTGTAGGCAGCTGCCTGAGCATAAAGCCCCTGCCCCCCCCGTCACCCGATGTGCTGTGTGAGCCTCAGTTTTCTCATCTGTGAAATGGGAAAAACAATAAAGGCCCAAGGGCAGGGCTGCAGGAGGTCACGGCAACAGTGAAGCACTGGGGAGTTTGTAGTCAGTGGGTGGGGTCAGACTGGGCAGGGCTGTGGCAAGTGAGTGTGGACTGGCCTTCCCTCTCCGCCTGCCCACAGACCCCTTCGTCAAGGTGTACCTGCTGCAGGATGGGAGGAAGATGAGCAAAAAGAAGACAGCTGTGAAGAGGGACGACCCGAACCCGGTGTTCAACGAAGCCATGATCTTCTCGGTGCCAGCCATTGTGCTCCAGGTGAGGGGGCTGGAGGCTGGGAAGGGGCCAGGTCACCCTAGGGCTCTGGGGCTGCCATCTCTCCACCTTCACTTCTCAGGGGCCCTGCAGGGGTACCTAGGGCTCTGGGGCTGCCATCTCTCCACCTTCACTTCTCAGGGATCCTGCAGGGGTAGCGGTTTGCCTCCAGCCATCCCTTTCTAGCAGTTATTGAGTGCCCTATTCCACTAAGAGTGTTCTAGACTCCCTTGATCAGGTAAGGGGGGCTTCCTGCAGGAGGGGATACCCAGCTCTGAGGGAGGACCATTCCCGGTGGAGGGAACTGAAGAGGCGTGGAGAGGCGCCAGGGTGAGCCAGGCACCCAGAGCTCCTGCTCTGAAACTCCCAGGCTCTATTTCAGGGTTCTGCTGAACTCCCCAAGTTCCCATTGCCTTCAGAAGGTGACATGCTCCAGAGAGACCTCTCCCAGCAGGGACATCACAGACCATGGGTTGGGGGACTGCAGAGGGTAGGGCTTGGGCCACTTCCCTCACCATCTAGCCCTCCTCGGGCACTCCTGACAATGAAAAAGTCCTTTATGCCTTGATCCAAAACCTGCCCCTGTAGCTCCGGGGCTGTACAGAACCCACCTAATCTCCTCGCAGGGACCCCGCCTGGACGTAAAGGCCCAGAACTCTGCCTCGCTCTGGGTGTTCCTAATCCAGGCACATCCCAGCATATCTGGCCCATCCTGGTTATCGAAGCCTTTGCCTGCTACCCTTGTAGGGCAGGCTGCCCATGTGTCCCCTGACTCTCCCTGGGTGTCATAGTGCCACTTCTCCACAGCCTCTAAAAGCAAGAGCCTTCTTGGGACTCTAGGGGAAGTGGGGAGGAGAGAGGTCGGGCTGGGCTGGGCTGCAGCCCCCGCTCTCATCTCAAGCACGGCCTCTCCTGTCTTCGGTTGTGAATGCAACGTGATAATATTAGTAATAGCAACGCAGCTTCCAGCATGTTCTTATTGTGCACAGGCACCATTCTACACAATTCACTCATTTTGTTCCTGGAACAGCCCTATGGATACAAACCAATTTTTTTTTTTTTTTTTGAGACAGAGTCTCACTCTGTCATCCAGGCTGGAGTGCAGTGCCATGATCTCAGCTCACTGCAACCTCTGCCTCCCGGGTTCAAGCCATTCTCCTGCCTTGGCTTTCCGAGTAGCTGGGATTACAGGCATGTGCCATCATGCCCAGCTAATTTTTATATTTTTGGTAGAGACGAGGTTTCACCATGTTGGCCAGGCTGGTCTCAAACTCCTGACCTCAGGTGATCTGCCCACCTCAGCCTCTCAAAGTGCTAGGATTACAGGCGTGAGTCGTCGCGCCCAGCCAGAACAAATATTGTCATCGCCATATCACAGATGGAGAAACTGAGGTAGCAAGAGCCCAAGTCACTGCCCAAGATCACACAGCAAGGAAGTGGGGACCAGGCGCAGTGGCTCATGCCTGTAATCCCAGCACTTTGGGAGGCCAAAGTGGGCAGATCACTTGCAGTCAGGAGTTTGAGAACAGCCTGACCAACATGGCGAAACTCTGTCTCTACTAAAAATACAAAAATTAGCCGGGCATGGTGGCGGGCACCTATAATCCCAGCTACTCGGGATGTTGAGGCAGGAGAATCACTTGAACCCAGGAGGCAGAGGTCGCAGCGAGCCAAGATCACACCCCTGCATTCCAGCCTGGGCAACAGAGTGAGACTCCGTTTCAAAAAAAAAAAAAAGGCAAGTTGGGAGGCCGGCATTTGAACCCTGGCAGGCGGGTGCAACGGCTTGGAGGGAGGTCACGAGAGAAGCCTGCGGGCCCGCACAGCCCTGGTCCGGACTCTGGCCTGCCATTGATTTGCTGAGTGACCTGGGCCGAGTCTCCTTCCCTCTTAGATCAGAGGTGAGGATTCAGGGAGCTGCGCCTGGCACCCCTCTAGGGCCTGACATTTGTCGCCTTGGACCCAGAGCCAAGAAGTACCTCTGGCTGCTCCTGGTCCTCAGTACCCACGTTGTCTCTTCCTCAGGACCTGTCTCTCCGTGTGACGGTGGCTGAGAGCAGCATCGACGGCCGTGGGGACAACGTGGGCCATGTCATCATTGGGCCGTCGGCCAGCGGCATGGGAACCACACACTGGAACCAGATGTTGGCCACGCTGCGCAGACCTGTGTCCATGTGGCACGCTGTCCGGCGAAACTAGCAACCAGGGAGGGCCAGGTGGGCAGTGGAGCTGCTGGAGACTGACACCCACTTGGCTCTGTCTGATGCCCTCTTCATAGCCCAGCTGGAGCCATGAACACTGGGGTCCCCTGGCAGAGTCCTCATGAGCCATCCTGGTCTCTCTGTCCAGATTGCAGCAGAGAAGTGGGCGTGGCTCTGTGTCTGGGACCCCAGGGTCTTCTCCCGATGAGGACCAGCTGTGGTGGGCCAGGACCGAGGGAGGCTCTGAGCACGGGACAGCTGTGTTCCATCTCAAGCTCCCCCAACCCTGCTCCTCCTGGGAGGCCAGCTGCCGAGCCGGGCTATGTTCTGGAACCCAGCAAATCTTGGGGACCAGGCACTATGCTGGGTAATACGAACAAGACGTGGCCCCTAGGACATCAGGAAGACAAGCTCCCCTCCCCTAGAGGATCTGTGCAGTGCTGATGGTGACCCAGCTGTGTGGACTCGGGGGGCTCTGAGGGCTAGGGAACAGGGAGGTTCTCTTTGACAACATAGGAGCTGCGCTTGGAGGGGCAGGGAAAGAACCGAGCATGTCCCAGGCAGCGGGCCCAGCCTGAGCAATGGCAGGATGTGAACTTTCCCATCACACATGCAGTCCTCAGCCCACTGCAGCAGATACAAGGAAGGGCCTCTCTCTGGGCCAGAGAAGAGACCAAGAGACCAGGCCCAGGCAGAAGCCTGCCGGCCACGTGGAACACTGGCTCTGGACTGTGAAATCTACTCCCCGGACCTCAACTATGGCAAGAACCAGAGGTCCGAAGAGGCTCAGTCCTGTGCAAACCAGGCCCAGGGCCGCAAGCATTTGTCGATGCCCTTCCAGGCCAGGTCCACTCGGGGAGAAGATGCCTCAGGCAGGTGTCAGCCTGGGGGTAGCAGGGGCAGGGTAGAGGGAATACTGGCAGCAGAGGTCTTGGTGCGCTGTAGGCACCTGGGAAGATGTGGTGGACAAGGAGGCCCTCAGGCCGGGCCTTGGAGGGGTGGCAGGAAAGGACAGTTCGGGTGGCTGAGGCCCCATGGGAAGCCAGGGGAGGCCAGGGTGGAGGGCAGCTTGAGGGACACCCGGAGAAGACAGAAGGCCAGACTACAAAGGAGGCGGCTCTCGATCACAGGGTGGTGCCCCGACACTGGGTGTGCTCTGGTGAGTTCCCTAGAAGCAAAACCTGAGATGGGGATTCTTGGGCCAGTGGGTTCTTGTGTGTGAGTGCTCTAAGAGAAACTTACAGAGAAAGAAAGGGAGCTCAGGCTGGAAGGAGGAAGCCAATAAAGTTGTGGCTTCCAGATCCATCTGCCTTGGCCTGATCGCTGTGGAGACAGGGGCCTGGAGTGTGAGGGGCACCCTGGGGGGTCCCACCCAGAAGCAGAGGGGCTGGGGTATTGCACCCCTACAGGCATCCATCTTTGGTTACCCCCAGCCCCAGTAGGATGAGGGCAGGCAGAGCTCATCTCCCCAGCCTGGCATCCCGCAGTCCCAGTAAGCAGCTTCCTGCCTTCACGGCTGAGTGCTGGGAGGTCCTAGTTCACCCAGGCCAACAGGTCGGGGAGCATCTGCTGTGTGAGGATCCTCAGGCTGGTTGCCCCTGTGCCTTGCTCCATAACTGGTGAGCTATGGAGACCCAGGCCAACCAGTTATCCCCAGTGATATGGGGGAAGGAGGGGCTAGAACAGGGGCCCAGGGGACTGGAGGCAGGATGGTAGCTCTCCCCACTTGACATAGCCAGGGCCCAGCCCCAAGTCCAGGCTTCTACCCTGTGGCCACAGCAGGAGACCAGCCCAGAGCCAGGAGACACGCGGCTAGGCAAGGCTTTGCAGCCTGGGAGACCCCGACTCTCTCTAACCCAGTGGCTGTTCAGTGCGGTCCACTGACTCCTCACTCCCCACTGTCTCCCCTCTCTCCCTCCTCCTAACTGCATGACATGTTAACTGTGCGCCCAGGATGGCCATGGTGGGGACCAGGTATGCCGACTGGAATGATTCTAGAACCAAAATAAAGCTGGGGTAGGAAGAGGGGGCTTCCAGGGAGCCTTGCTCGGCCCTGAATCACCTTCATCTCTTCTCTAGGAATCAGGGACTCAGGCCTCCTATGGGTTACTGTTGGGAATAGATGCTCAGTGCCGCAAGAAAAATCAGCACCGAGACAAAGGATCTTTCAGCAACGCAATTTTTACTTCCTGGACTGCAGGAAGGGTACTTTCACTAGCCATCTTGCCATGAGAGTACAATGAACAAAGCAAAACACACAAATTCATTTCTTATACATTTGGGGTCGTCCTTACTGCTGTGTCTGATCTCCGTTGGCTGGAGCCAGACCTCACAATCTAAACTAAAACCCGATTGGCTAACAAGTTAAAACTTTTCTAAACAGGTCAAAGCAATGGAGAGCTGGGACATGCCTGTGAGCACATCCAGCACAGATATCTTGGTGAAAATACAAGGACATAGAATGTACTACGTGTCTGTCAGCACAGCATGTCTAACAGCTACATAGGATAGGGCTTCACAAAGCTATTAGCACACTTATTCTTTAACGAGAAAGGAAACTTTAAAAAGGAACTTTTCTACTTCCCAGAGTTACTGTTCATCCCCCTTTCCTGCTACCAGGTACCCAGAGGGGAGTGAGGCCCCTGCCAGCTGGGGAGACCATCACAAGGACCAATGCAGGCTGGGTGTGGTGGCTCACACCTGTAATTCCAGCACTTTAGGAGGCTAAGAGGGGTGGATCACTTGAGGTCAGGAGTTTGAGACCAGCCTGGCCAACATGGTGAAACCCCATATCTACCAAAAATATAAAAATTAGCCGGGTATGGTGGCGCACCCCTGTAATCTCAGCTACTCTGGAAGCTGAGGCAGGAGAACTGTTTGAACCTGGGAGGCAGGGGCTGCAGAGAGCTGAAATTGCGCCACTATACTCCAGCCTGGGCGACAGAGCAAGACTGTCTCAAAAGAAAAAAAAAAAAAGACCAATGCATCATATATCAGACTCCTTGGGAAGCTCAGAGGAGGGGTCCCTGAGCCAGCTCTGGCAGGAGAGAGTAGAATGATGGGGAGTATCAAGGAAGGCTTCCTGGTGGTGACACCCAGCTGAGGCTTCAGGGCCAGAAGGAGATTAGGTGGACCTGGCAGGAGAAGCATTCCTGCCAGGGAATTGCATGTACAAAAGGGCACAAAAGAGAGAAAACTTGGCTAGTGTATCCATCTTGCCAGAACAAAGTGAGGGATGGTGGGGGGAGTGAGGGGGGTGAGAAGAAGAGTGCCAAAGGTGAGGCCTGGAGGGGAGAAGGGCTTTCCATATTCAGTGAATGCTGGTGTTCAGCCCACAGCCCTGCGACACTTAAAAGTAGGTGCTGCTGCCATCCCCCTTTTTGCAGACGTGGAAAAGAGCTCAGAGAGGTTAGGTAACTAGCCCAAGACCACACAGCCAGAAAGTCACAGAGCTGGGACTCAACCTCAGGCTGTCTAGCTACAGAGCCAGCGCTCTGGATCATCAGCAACAGCACCCCCTTCCCCAGCTCCTCAAAGGTAGGGCTGAAGGGCATCAGAGAAACCCCCCTGCGTCCCAGTCTGCTGGCTTCCCCTCCCCAGCCCTGGAGGATCACAAGCGTGGGACATCCAGCTTGAACGGGGATGAGCTGGTGGAGAATTCCCAGCAGCCCCCGGGGGGCCTGCCTACCACAGGGCAACTCCAAAGAGCTGAGGCAACCAATGAGACAGGCTGTGGCAGGAGCCCATGAGAGGGGCAGAGACCTGGGAAGGCTTCCTGGAGGAGGTGGAAGCATGAGAGCTGGCCTTGCAACAGGGTACTGTACACATGGAGGAGGGAGAGGGATCTTAAACTGCCTGAGCAAAGGTGTCACAGTGTCTGGGGAGACACAGCTGGGCTAAGGCTAGAGAGGCTACGTGGGGTCGGGCTGTGGAGGCTGCCTGTCCAGGCTCAGGCAGAAGCTCTTGTCCTGCTGGTGGTGGGGAGCCACGGTGGGATCTTGAGCAGGAGCAGGTCCTAGGGAGGAAGGGTCACTCAAAGTAGCTTTGGTGGTGACACGGAAGGACATCAGTGAGTGTCACCTTCGACAGTGAGTGGCAGGAGGGGCAGGCAGGAGGGGCAGACAGGAGGCCTCTGAGCTGCCTTTAGGTTTGGGTTCCTTCAGCGGGACTCAAACCGAAGCATCTTCCTGGAGAGAAGCTGGGACAACCCAGGCTGAGAGCAGCTGCCTCACCTCCTCCTTTTCTCTTGTAATCTCCCAACCCTGTTTCTGTCCTTTCTTGGGCCACCCTGCCTCCAGGGTCCCATCCCTCCCTGCCCCTTTATCTCCCCTCCTCCAGCCCTGGACCCATGGACACGCCTCCAAGGTCCCAGGCCCCCTCTGTCTGGAAGCCCCACCGAAGAGGGGAGGTCTCTGGTGTGGAGGTCTCTGACCTGCCCAGCAGCGTTGCCTGGGCCAGGCCTACCTGTGGGAGAGGCGGGACAAGCCACTGCCTCATGGTCAACAGCAGCTCCAAGCTCCAAGTTTCTCCTCCTCTCTCCCATCTGTCTATGCCTGCAGACCCCCAGCGGGACAAACCAAAAGGCTAAATAAGCACTAAGATGGGAATTCTCCCTCTTTCCACCCTTCCCACCCTATTATCAGCCCTCCCATCTACCCAGAAAGATCAATAATGGTTTGGCAAGGAGAGGAGGCTGGGGCCCGAGGCCATGTCCCCATGGCCTGGGGCCCCAGTTAAATGGCAGCTGGAGCTGTCTGGGCAGGCAAAAGGAAACCTGGGCGCAGAGGCCCTGTGGGTTCCACCTGGCACAGAGCTGAGTCCACTGCTTACTTGCTGTGTAAGTTCCTTCCCTTCTCAGGCCTCAGTTTCCCCATCTGAAGAATGGGGGTGTTGGATAAGATGACCTCAAAAGACCCCTGTACCTCTGACTTTTAGGGATTCTGTGTGTACGGGCTCTGGAGCCCTAGGGCATGGGTGCAAATCCCAGCTCCTCTGCTTACTAGCTGTGGGACCGTGGGCAAATTATCTGACCTCTTTGGGCCTCAGTTTCCTCACTTGTCAAAGGAGGATGAGAATTGAACATACGACATAGGATGACACGAAATGATGTATGCCAAGCATCCAGCACAGAAAGGTGCTCAGTAAATGTGAGGTCAAGGCTTTGGGTGGAGGAGTTAAGGCTAAGAGCAAGGGCTCTTGGGATCCGGTATTTTGGATGAAAGAAAGTGGGCTCGGTGCAGTGGCTCACACCTGTAATCCCAGAATTTTGGGAGGCCGAGGTGGGCAGATCACCTAAGGTCAGGAGTTCAAGACCAGCCTGGCCAACATGGTGAAACCCCGTCTCTACTAAAAATACAAAAATTAGCTGGGCATGGTGTTGGGCGCCTGTAATCCCAGCTACTCGGGAGGCTGAGGCAGGAGAATCACTTGAACCTGGGAGGCGGAGGTTGCAGTGAGCTGAGATCATGTCACTGTACTCCAGCCGGGGCAAGACTCAATCTGAGAAAAAAAGAAAAAAAAAGGAGGCAAGGCCAGGCTTGGTGGCTCACACCTGTAATCCCAGCACTTTGGGAGGCCAAGGCAGGTGGATCAGTAGGCCGGGAGATCAAGACCATCCTGACCAACATGGTGAAACCCCGTCTCTACTAAAATACAAAAAGTTAGCCAGGCATGGTGGCATACGCCTGTAATCCCAGCTACTTGGGATGCTGAGGCAGGGGAATCACTTGAACTGACTTGAGGCAGGGAAGGCGGAGGTTGCAGTAAGCTGAGATCCCTGAGATCGCGCCATTGCACTCCAGCCTGGGGACAGAGCGAGCCTCCAGCAAGAAAGAAAGAGGAGAGGTGGGTAGGGGAGGAGAGAGAAGGGGAGGGCAGGGGAGGAGAAAGCTCGGAGGACAGGGGATGCTTCAGGAGCTACACGCCAGGGCCCGTGCACCCTGCCAAGCCCTCCCAAGGGGAGAGGCTGTATCTCTGAGGTTCCACCCACCCCCGGCATACACTTTCCCCTTCATTCAGCTGTCCACAAACACTCCATACCCCCAAGCCAGGAGCCCCGAGCAGGGAGGCAGCCCCAGATAATGACCGTGCAGGGAGCTGAGCCACCACATGAGGGCAGCGGAGACGCGATCAGGATGGCGCAGGATTAGGCCTTAGAATGGGGTGGGGTGTGAGAAAATGGGGAGCGGTGAGGCCAGGAGGCCTTGGAGTAGGCGGAGGCTGGAGGGTGGTCACCTGTCCACAGTCTCCATTCATGTCACGTGTGATATTCGTTCATCCATGCAAGCATTTGTTCCTTTATTCATTTCTTCAGTTTGTTTATTCTCGTAAGCCTGCCCCTCTTCCGTCTGTCCTTCCTTCCTTCTTTCCTTCCTCTCTTCCTCACTCTGTTCTTTTCCTTCTTGTCCCTTTGCTTTGTCCAGCCAGGCGCTCAACTGGACATACCGTCCTGAGCCGCAGCTGGGTGCCAGCCTGACAGAGGGGCCTGAGTCACCCACAGGCTGCAAGTCCAGCGAAGCCTCAGTAAACAGTAAAACAGTAAACAGTACCCTGGCCAGGCAGACTGTGTGACCTGCACCACCACTCTAAAAATAAATTCCAGGAAAACAGTGCGGTCCCAGGTTCAGCAATGTCTGAGATTCGGGGAAATTCCCTGCCGACCAGAGCCGATTTCTGCGGCCTGGTGACTAATCTCCCTCTCGCAGGAGCATAAGCATAAGGTGGGGCTGAGGCTGGGGCTTGACATCAGATGGAGTCTTGGCTGTGTCCTGCTGGCCTAAGACACGCCTCTGCCTCTCTCTGAGACTCAGTCCCAAATCTTTAAAATGAGGGCAAGCAGGTCATCTGCTTGGTCTACCTCGTGGTCTGAGACCTGAAGGAAAGTTGTGCAGCTGAGGTGTGATGGAGGGAGACAGCCTGGCTTTGGGGTCAGGCCTGGACCCAAATTCTAGGTCAGCCTCTTACTAGCTGTGGATCTTAGACAACAACTTAGCGTCCCTGGGCCTCAGGCTCCTCATCTGTGAAATGGAGCTAAGAGTCCCTACCTCCGAGGGAACAGTGGCTACACATGGCTTGCAATCCATTAATGGGTGCTATTATTATTAGGAAATGTTCAGTGAAACTGTACAGCCTGACAGACGTCAAGTGTGTCATTACAGTGATTATCCCTATAGCAACCAAGGCCAAACGCCTCTGCCTGACTCTCGGCTCCCTCCACCCCCAGTCTGGCCCCACCTCCCTTCCAGCCTTGCCACCCAAGGCCTGATGACAGCAGCAGTGCGGAGGCAGACGCTGACAGCTGCTCCAAGGGGGTGGGGCCCCTCCCACCACTCCTTGGGGCGGGGAGCCCTGCTCAGGAGCTACCTGCCCAGCCCAGTGCCAAGTCACTGCCCAGCCCTATGGCAGTTTCGGGGAGGAAGGGGCACCTGGAAGGCAGCGCTGTACTGGGGAGACTCCATCCAGCCTGTGGACCACAGCCCAGCGCGGGAGCCAGGCAGAGGAGTCAGGGAGCCGGGCTCTGCCTCTCCACGTAGTGAGTGACTCCCGCCCCCG
Source organism: Cheracebus regulus (assembly GCA_963574635.1). NCBI lineage: Eukaryota > Metazoa > Chordata > Mammalia > Primates > Pitheciidae > Cheracebus > Cheracebus regulus. Next base: position 6,030 of record CAUYQU010038065.1, on the reverse strand, counting down.
CAGCCTCTTTAGACCACAGTAAGTTCAAAGGAGGTTGAAGGTGCTTTTTCACCTGCCTGACTTTGAACTCCATAAGGGGTGATATCAAGACCAGCATAAATTGGGGGACACTTGGGCGAAGTGGCTCACGCCTGTAATCCCAGCACTTTGGGAGGGCGAGGCCGGCGGATCACCTGAGTTCAGGAGTTCAAGACCGGCCTGGCCAACATGGTGAAACCCCATCTCTAATAAAAATACAAAAATTCACACTGCTTCACTTGACCAGCCTTAAAAAAAAAAAAAAAAAAAAAATTAGCCGGGTGCAATGGCACGTGTCTGTAGTCCCAGCTACACAGGGGGCTGAGGCTGGAGGATCACTTGAGCCAGGAGTTCTGGGCTGTAGTGCGCTATGCCGATTGGGTGTCCGCACTAAGTTCAGCATTAATATGATGACCTTCTGGGAGCGGGGGACCACCAGGTTGCTTAAGGAGGGATGAACCGGCCCAGATTGGAAACAGATCAGGTCAAAACTCCTGTACTGATCAGTAGTGGGATTGCGCCTGTAAATAGCCTGCACTCCAGCCTGGGCAACATAGCAAGACCTGTCTCTTAAAAAAAATAGCTGGGCGTGGTGGCTGGCGCCTGTAATCCCAGCTACTTAGGGCTACTTAGAGGAGGCAGGAGAATCGCTTGAACCCGGGAGATGGAGGTTGCAGTGAACTGGGATCACACCATTGCACTTCAGCCTAGGAGACAAGAGCAAGACTTCATCTCAAAAAAATAAATAAATAAAAAATAAAAAATAAAATAAAAATAAAAATAAAATAAAAAATAAAAATAAATAAATGGGGGAACCTAATGACGACTGCCCCCTGTTCTTTTAAGCTTCAATAGAAACAGTCCAAGATCTGGGAAGACCCTTGTGCCCATTTTTAAAAGATTTCAACTCTGGCCATTAGGAGAGGTGGAGAGATCCGGTGACAATGAGTTTCCAGTTCGACGCTGGATTTATTCCTGGCATCCAAAGTGCTCTACTGTGCAAGCACCAGCTCCCCAAGCGAGCCTCACCCTCTGCTGGGGCGGCGGGACAGCATTCCACTCCGGCCTCCACGGCCTCGCACCTGTGGCAATCTCCTGTGGAACACCTTTTCCCTCCCCCATCTGACTGTGTCTCACTTTTTCCTCAATACTCTGAGCCTCTTCTCAGAAGGGTTTCCTGCCTCCTTCAGCCTGGGCGAGGAGCTCCGTTCCCCTACTCCCGTCCTGCTGCCTGTCCTACCCTCGTTGTAGTTCTGATCACACTGATGGCCTGCCTGTCTAACGTTCTAGGCTGTGGGCTTCTCAAGGCAGGACCTGGACTTGATCTTGAACAGTTCAGGGTCCCCAGGCCCTTGGGTACCAGGGGGACATCTCATGGTGTAATAAGAAGAAATATTCGTACTTTATAGAGGGAAGGTTCCATCGCTTTCCCTAGATCGTGGCCAGCCAGGGTGAGTCAGGTGGCTGTCCACCTGCTGCAAAGCTTCCTGGTGCCAGTGGAGAGAGGGCCGGCCAGGCCTGGTAGGGCCAGTGACTGACCCATAAGGAGGTCATCCTCTTCCCACCTGGCAGGAAACACCTGTGTTGTTCTCTGTCCTAAGGGCACTGGAGAAAGGCACAATTCATTCACTCATTCATTCATTCGGTAAAGGTCACCGGCTCCTGCCTGGGATCTGGGGCCCAGTTCCTGAGCAACCCCCTCTCCCCGACTGTCATGGCCTGCTGTTTGTCCTCTCCCTTCCTCCCGTGGCCCCAGCGCCGCCCGCACACAGTAGGTGCTCGGGCAGCGTTTCTTCAGGGGCCTAGCGGGCCTGGAGGGGAACCCAGCCCAGCGGCCTGAGCCTCTCACCTGACTCTGGGGCGCCCGGCTCGCACTTCCTCCCGCCGCCCCGCCCCTTCCACATTCCTGCCCCGCCGGGCCTGCCCCGCGCAGTCCGGGTCCCTGCGCCGCAGCCGCCCGCCCGCCCGCTGCTTGCCCGGCCCGGGATGACGGCGGCCCAGGCCGCGGGCGAGGAGGCGCCCCCAGGCGTGTGTTCCGTCAAGGTGGTCCTGGTGGGCGACGGCGGCTGCGGGAAGACGTCGCTGCTGACGGTCTTCGCCGATGGGGCCTTCCCCGAGGTGAGTGCCCCGCGCCCCCGCCTCGCCCGGTTCCGCTCGCGCGCCCGGGTGTTCACGGTCCGTGCCAGAGCGGCCCAGGTTGTGCGCCTGTCCCAGGGGCGCCTGGAGTCCAGGGCAGAGTTCTTCTCTCCATGCCATTGGGAATGAATTCTTCAGTGATGTTATCTGTAAAGCGGGAGGATGGCACCTACCTCGGAGGGGTGGCACAAGGACGGAATGAGGCAACCTGACCGCACACAAGACCCTAAGCACCTGGCTGCACAATTCCACCAAGAGGGACTGAGGGCTCCGGAGCCGACTGCCTAGGTTCAAACTACAGCTTTGCAGCCCTGTACCCCTGGGCAACTCCCCCAACCCCGCTGTGCCTATGTCCCTAACCACATCCAGGTGAGTGACAGTGCCCATCCACAGGATCACCATGACGGTAAGTTAACAGACGTCAAACACTCAGCCCAGCCTGCGCACAGGAAGGACTCATGGAGAGCTGGCATGTGTGGCTCTTGGGAAACATTGTCTCCCCTCCAGCTCTTGCCACTGGAATGCACGTGCCATGGCTCTGCCGAGGGTGGAGCTCGACAGCTGTAGCCTCAGCTCTCCTCTTAGGGGCCCTATGCCCCTTTTGTAAACTGCTTAGCTTCTCTGAGCCTCAGGTTCCTCACAACAGCCCCATGGGGTAGAGAGACTGTAGGGTGATGGTGAGGTGAGCCCAGGGGAGGCGGATAGGCAGCTCCTGTGCGGTACCTGGCACGTCCTTGGCGCTGTGGGCATGCCCACTGTTAATCCTTCCTGCCATGCTCACCGACTGCCCAGGCAGACTCCATGGGCACCAGGCAGTCCCTGCTCTGCCGCCGCTTGGGCCCGCTGTCCTGAGAATCCACGGGGTTGCTCCCAGCACCTCTTCTTCCTCCTTTTTTTTTGAGACAGAGTCTCACTCTGCCACCCAGGCTGGAGTGCAATGGTGCGATCTCAGCTCACTGCAACCTCTGCCTCCCGGGTTCAAGCGATTCTCCTGCCTCAGCCTCCTGAGTAGCTGGGATTACATGCACCTGCCACCATGCCTGGCTTATTTTTTTATTTTTTAATAGAGACGGGGTTTCACCATATTGGCCAGTCTGGTCTCGAACTCCTGGCCTCAGCGATCTGCCTGCCTCAGCCTCCCAAAGTGCTGGGATTACAAGTGTGAGCCACCGTTTCCTCCTTTTCTTCTCAGCATCCTCTAAGCCCCTGGGGTTGTACAGGTGCTGGGGTACCTGAGCATAGGCAGGGCAGGTCAGGCCTACCCGGTTCTTATCACACTGTAGTTCTTATCATGCTGATGTCCTGCCTGTCTCCCACCCTTGGCTGTGAGCCCCGGGGCTGTGTTGGGCCCTGCCACGTACTTTCTGCTGCAGCGGCATCGAGCCACTTTTGTTTAGTGGCCTGTGGAGCTGATGTCACCTCCTTTGGCCAGTCACACTTTTAAGTTTGGGGGAACATGTTTCTGAGCCCCTAGATGCTGCCCATGGGAACGCAACAATGATGGCACCCAGGGAAGAGCACTACAGAGGGACAGGCGGCCTAGGCCCGGGGGAAGGCACCTGATGGGTGGGGGCTGGAGGGCTCGTGCCTCACCATCAGCTCTGAGATGTCTTTGATGGTGAGACCATCCCAATTTCAGAGCAGTTATGATGTGGAAATGGGCATCTTGCAGTTGATAAGATGTGAATGCTTTGAGGGACATTCTGGGGCTGGCCAGAAATGCAGGGAGGGCATGCTTGTCACCAGGGGGATGGGCTGGACTTGTCCAGGCTCTTCCCTTGTCTGGGGGCCCTGGGTTCCCAGGAACAGGAGAGTCCTTTTAAAGAATGCACAAGGGGCCGGGCGCAGTGGCTCACGCCTGTAATCCCAACTCTCTGGGAGGCCAAGGCAGGCAGGTCATCTAAGGTCAGGAGTTCAAGACCAGCCTGGCCAACATGGTGAAACCCTGTCTTTACCAAAAGTACAAAAATAAATTAGCCAGATACAGTGACACACACCTGTAATCTCAGCTACTTGGGAGGCTGAGGTAGGAGAATCACTTGAACTCTGGAAGCAGAGGCTGAGGTCATGGCATTGGAAAGAAGAAAGAAAAAGAAAGAAAGAGAGAGAGAGAGAGAGAGAGAAAGAAAGAGAGAACCCACAATGTCTTAGAGCTGGAAAGATTTCATTTTGCAGATGAGAAAACTGAGTCCAAAGCCCAGAGGCTTGCCTGAGGCACATGGCCCAGCGGTGGCAGCACTGATCTGGAGCCCAGGTCTTCCCACTCCTGACCAGGGCATTCTCCACAGCCCCCCATGCTCTGCCTGCTGGACTCAGCCTCCTCCTGCCCCTGTCCCTGGCACCAGTCTCCTCCTGCAGGCAGCCCTCGAAGCCCAAGGGGCCAGCAGCTAGGAGACTGGAGTCCATTTCCCAGACTTCCTGCACACAGCAAAGGGCTGATAGCAGCCTGAGGATTTGGAGGGACGTCAGTGACCCTCATCCAGCTGTGGTCCAACCCCAGATTCAGAGCAGCAGGGGAGGGCAAGATGAGAGAGCTCCTGGGGCAGGGAGAACCCCAGGCTTGGGTGCCAGCCTCTGCCCAGTCCTAGCTGGCATTTGGGGCTGCAACTGTTCCCACAGGCTCAAAGCCTAGTAGCCCCCATGCCAGCATGGGGATAGGAGGTGGTAGGGAGCACCTGGCCCTGCTGGCTAGAGCCCCCTGAGTCCTTCCTGGTTTGTACTTGGACTCCCATGGGTGTCCTAACTAGGGATACCCTGACACCCCCTCTTGAGCCGGATCCCCCATCTTGGTAATGATCCATTTTCTGTCTGTGAGCCCCTGGAGGGCAGATCCAAGACTGAGTCATCTTTGTCCTGGTCCAGCACAGGCCCAGCCCTTCTTTTTCAGCTGAGGATGGCTTAACAGATAAGATTAGACGCCTTTGGTCCCATGGACAGAGGGTGGCCCTGCCTGGGGGTCAAAGAACAGCACGACAAAAGGTACAGACAGAGTCTCTAGGATGATGTCCAGAGCGGGGAGGGGGGCGGGAAAGGGCTGTGACAGTTACAATCCAGAGGGGAAACCCAGCCCCTTTCTGTCTCCAGGAACTGGAGTTGGTAATCTCAGGAAAGGCAGGTGGCTGGGGATGGAGCCTGGTCTCTGGAACCACAAAGACCTGGCTCTATCACTAGCCTGCTGTCCAGTGTGTCACCTTGAGCAAGTCATTTCCTCTCTCTGGCATCGTCAGAAAGTGGAGGTGGTACTGATGTTCCAAGCTTGCAAGGATCAGAGGTGGTGCCAGCCAGTACACAGCCACACACAGAAGATCCTTAGAGAATGGGGGGTGACGAGGTCATTGCCATGGGCATTTGCAAATCACTCAAACATGTGCCCCAAGAGATTCCCAGCAGGTGCCCTGCAGCTCAGATCAAGAAGTTGACTGAGTGGGTGGTCAAGCTGGGAGCTCAGATGCAAGCGCACTGGTGCCCTTCATAATGACAGGCCCCTGCTCTAGACAAAGATCAGAAGCTGGTGAGGGTCTGGGGGTATTAGTCCTTTTTCCCACTGCTATAAAGAACTACCTGAGACTTGGTAATTTATGAAGAAAAGAGGTTTAATTGACTCACAGTTCTGCATGGGTGGGGAGGCCTCAGGAAACTTACCATCATGGTGGAAGGTGAAGTGGAAGCAAGGCACGTCTTATGTGGCTGCAAGAGAGAGAACGAGAGAAGGGAGAAGTGCCCCATTTTTAAACCATCAGATCTCGTAAGATTACCACTATTGGCCAGGCATGGTGGCTCACACCTGTAATCCCTGCACTTTGGGAGGCTGAGGCTGGCAGATCACTTGAGGTCAGGAGTTTGAGACCAGCCTGGCCAACATCGTAAAACCCCATC